>JAHUTJ010066451.1:0-25521 GCA_036250325.1 Characodon lateralis
AAAACTGTGCTCTTACCCTGCTAATTGAACCTTCACACTCTGCTCTTACTGGTGCAATGTGCAATCAATGAAGACTGGCTACCAGGCTGGTCCAATTTAGCCATGGAACCTCCCACATTAAAATGACAGGTGTTTCAATTTCATTGTCCAACTCCTGTATATGAATACAGGAATACCATAGAAAAAATACATAAATATATATTTTATAAATTAATTTAGACTTAGATTTAGTTGAGCTTTTTCCTTATTGAAACGAGTGCGAGTCCACTGCTGCATTATTGGTTGTGTTAGGACCTCCGCCATGAAGTGAACATGGATGAATTTGGACTCTGCACTGTACATAAACGAAGGCCAGAATGAACTTTTCTACACCTTTCAAAATCTCACTAACCTATTCCTAACACAGCCCAGGAAGAGGGCGCATCAGAGCTGGAATCTCTAACCCAAGGGCACATTTCCCCCTCCGCTCAGTCTCATTCCAGCTACGGACAGCGTCTAATGGAGGGACCAGACCACGTGTCAGCTGAACGCTTTGAAACTTGCAAGCGAGTAAGGCTTCTATACTTTGAAGAATCCTTGGATCCAAAAGTGACTACGATCACACTGATTGTGTGCAACAAAGTTAAGTAATGATTTTGCTGTTCGAGTACCCAGAATTCATTCATCAAAATGGTGTAATAAGACAAGTGTGGCTTGACTTTTTTTTCTGAGGCCTCTAGAAGCAACACTAATTAAAGCGGTTTGCATACCTTCTCTGAGTTTAACATTATATCTAACTCTGACATTAAGAAATTGTGTGAATTTATTCCAGAGCAGAGTTTTGCTGTTTAATAACGTCAGAGCTTGGCTCACCCATTTCATTATTGTCCTAATACTACCACCTTATTGGGTTGGTATTCACTGGACAACACTTAACAAGCTGAATTATTATTTAATACAATTTTAAAATAATAAATGTTAAATAATATGTTCATAATAATAAGCACTAAAGTTGTAAGGATTTTTTTTTTTTACAATTTTGTCTGGACCACAAGTCTAGTGCCCATGAGGCTTTCTTTCTATATCATGCTATATCAATTTTTCATCATTTCTGTTTTCAGCAATATTTCATAGGAAACATCACATGTTGGTCATTGTATTTCCCCTTTTTTTCTGTAACTGTAAGTCATGATCATCATAAAAGGAAACCAAAAGGGGAAGGAAGACTTTCCACCACAAACCACAGATTTCCGAGCATCGTCCATCCATGTTTGGTCATTTGTTTCTGCATGATCCACTAGTCAGCTTTTTCAGGTCTGCATGAAATAGGATAAAGCAAGAGTGTTTGGATGGGTTGTACTGGAATTCTAATTTCCCCTCGGGGATCGATAAAGTATCTTTGAATTAAATTGTAGTTTCAAGTCATCCATCTTTTTAATTCCAAATTTCTGGAGAAATGGGGCTTAATGGTGTTTACTTAGTAATTAAGTTTAGTAAAATAATGTTAGGGAAATACTATTTACTGGATTGCAAACTAACAACCTTTCTGGGTAAATATTCTTTAGCAGGCAAGCACGTGTTCTACGCTGTTAGCAGTTAAAGCTAACAAAAGAAGCTGATAGCTTAGCACCAGAATCAAACACACACCTTTAAAAATACCATTAATAAAAGGGTTAAAAATGCATAAGCATGGCGGCGTGTTATGATCAATCTTCTGTGTTTAAAATCACCCTTTAAATAAAGTTTGTCTTAACTTTAAAAACACACAAACACAGAACACCAAAAACTGAGCACATGTGCTGCAGATAGCCTGCTAGCACTAAGATAACTGAGTTCAACACAAACAAAACCAAACTTCATAAAATGAAAAACGTTCAGATCATAAATCTTTCTCTATTACTCTGCCCAAACCCTAACCTCGTATGAACCATGCTGAGGNAGATAGCTGAGTTCAACACAAACAAAACCAAACTTCATAAAATGAAAAACGTTCAGATCATAAATCTTTCTCTATTACTCTGCCCAAACCCTAACCTCGTATGAACCATGCTGAGGAGTTGTCCGGGTGACGACGAAGTTTGACAAAACATCCACTTTGAACGAAGGTTAGCTTCAGCTAACCTGCAAAGCTGTTGGGGGAGGCTCGCTGTCGGGCCGATCAAGCTGCACGTGATGTGGCTCCTGTTGTCCTCCTTTCAGACTGAATATTGGGTACACAAACAGTAATTCATCCATACTTAACTCAGTGCATATGATCAATGATCGTATGACACCCTCGGATCCAGTTTGAAGAGTTTATGTCTGTTTGCCAGCAAAGAAACATTACTGCGCTGTGCCTCCCCTGTCCCAATGATCACCGGTGTGGAAGAGGCAGGATGTAGCAAGAGCGGTGCTTTTATTTGGACAGTTACGTCATAGGAAGTCCGCAGTTACCCCGTTTCCTGGGTGTGCCGGAAGTAGATTAATGCAATTTATTTTGAAAGTTCCAGGAAAGTCTGTACTGGCCTTTCACGTTGTAACCATGGCTATGGTCCCAACACGTTTTTTGTTTTGTCTGGTCTTTTGTCGATTTTTGATGGGAGCATTTAGAAATATATTCATGAGTCACATAGAGACTGTAATAGGAGACTATGTACCAGAGCAACATCATTTTAAGTTTACACAACACTTTCTAAGTTTTGGGAACTGGTGAAACTACAAGGTGTAGCTTTGCAAGTAAGCATATGTAAAATTCTAGGTATTTACTGATAATTTGTCTGCTGGCTGTTTTTATTTATTTATCAGATCTAAACTAGAAACGCACTTGAACTCTTTTACTGTGGAGATTTAATGTAATAAAAGGAGATTCATTGAATTTTTTTATTTTTTTATTTAGCAGAACCAGAAAGTTTTCCCACTTCCACTTCCAGTCAGTCAACCTTTATTTATCTCAGTTGCAGAGATGGTAGTGTGGTTCCTGGATTTTTCATAGAAACGTTTTTCTTTATATTAATACAGTTCTGTTTTTTTGAGTTTCTGAATGGAGTGGTGACTGATTGGAGTATTTTACAATATTTCCTGGGCCCAGACACAGACTGTTCTCAGATAAATGTTTATTTAAAGCCTACCTGTAGGAATTACAATCAGAGTGATTCAGTTGAGTATCAGATTTAAAATAATTTTTCAAGTCTCAGAAATCGAGATTTTACAATGATTATATTGATTATTATTATATTATATTTTTTTCACCATATTTGTAGAAACAATCCTCAAACATTTTGTTTAGCTTTTCACCCAGAAAGATTCATTATTTTATAAAACTCCAACTGTTCAACCAAATACACAGGCTTTGAGACAAACTTACTCTGGGGCCTTAAGTAACTGCATTCTATAGTTTTAACATAAATCTATCCTGAATCAGATTGTTCTTTCCCTTAGGTGATTCGTTGTCAGCAAAACTCCCCTCATCTCTGGTGTTCCTCAAAGTTCCATAGGGCTATTTACTGTTTTTTTAATCATTACACACTGAGTTGATTAACAAAACAAAACAAAAACAAAATATGGCTTTTCACTACTACACCGAAAATGTCCAGATTTACCTATACCTAAAACCGAACAGTAATGGCTACATTCATTGTTTATTTGACTGCTGGAATAAAACAAATCCAGGAAGACCATTAATTTCTTAAACTTCATTATGCCTTTTCCCATTGCTTATGGAAAGCCCTCCAGATTGTCGCCAGATTGTTAAAGTGGCGGGGTTGTGTGCAGCAAGGCATTGCGCCCCCAGCAGTAATAATAGCGGAGGTGAGTGTACAACTTTGTTGTTTTGATACTATTAATTTGTCACTTAAAGTAGCTTTAGGATATTTTTTAAGTGAAATATTGGAACTTAAACCTCATCTGTGCAGTAAGTTTATCAATTAATACCTACCTTGGCAGGAAAATCTCCAGTCAAGATTTTGAGCCCTAGGAGGCAGTCATAAACTGAAAATTTTTACTGCAGAACCCTTACAGGAACCAGTGTATATTTGTGGTCTGGTCATGACCGATCTGGCTGCTAAGCCATGCTAAGCTAACCAGGCGGTTAGAGTGGAATTCCCCTGTAAACTCAGCCTGATCTTGATGGGCATTCTGGGATTTCTCGCTACCTGTTCTGTGTTTGTGGCAGCTGACAGTGAATATACAATGTTTAGTAGGCATGTGTTGAATACATTGTGTACCAGAATATGAAATGTAATATTTTTTGCGAGAAAATGTTGCCATTTTAGGGTAATGTAGACATTAATTATAAACTGTTTCACCACATTTCTGTAAGAAAATATTTTAATATAGTAACTCTGATCAAACAGAACACTTTCACTTTTCTTTGCACACACAAAATATTCATTTTCCTAAGATTGTCTTTCCATTTAAACATATCTTAGTGGAGCATGAACTCTACTATTATCTATATTTATAGTTTTACGCAGACAGCTGTGAAGGAGAGGAGACCACAGTTGCATGTTTGGATGCAGCTTTCTAAAAGCTCCCAGTGATGCTCTTTACCTTCATGTTCTGCCATCAACTATTTCACTGTCTATGCATCTTCTACTTTGTAGAAATATTTGCTTATGATAAGACAGTCAAGGTATCGATTCCCTATCTTTACTAAAGAAGTTTTTCTGTTTGTGCTGTAGATATTTGATATGAGTTTACCTGATTATTATAATAGTAAGAGAGAAATAAGAGTGTTAATCAGTATTGGTAGTTATTGTAAATTAATCATGCCGTTGTGAGGCAACAACTCTGTCCTGATGCAGGTTGATAAATGTAAAGTAATGATTTTAACTTTTGATTTAAGATTATGGATTCTGTGTGAGCTAAGGAATAATGGAAGGAATTATTCAACTGTATAACTCTGAAGCTGCTGAAACAACAACAACAAAAAAAAGATTTATTAGCTAAGAGTCTTTTAAAGAGAGTAAAAGAGAAATGCCAACTGCTGGACTAAAGGTGTAGTGTTCTTCATAACTTCCCCATATGTCATTAGGCTGATAAATGGTCCATTGCTTTTCTGAGCAATGGAAACAACAGGCCCCTAAAATCCCCAGTATTTCTTTTACCTGGAAAAAGAAATCCTGGGGCAGGACTCTAAGAGGAAACTGGGTCATTGTCATCAAAACTGAAATAATTTTGTTTGGGTACAAGAAGCTGGGCTGTCTTTCTGTTCTTCTCCTGTTCCACATTTCTCTGCTTACCCATCAAAAACCTTGATCTGATCTTCAACAGAGACTTGAAATATGTATTTAAATGTAGTAGTGTGGTGGCACTTCAATATCTTACTGAAATGTTGCACTTTCATATCCCAGCCAAGATGCTTAGGTTGGCTTCTGCTTGAAATGGAGTTTTGACAAAAATTCAGACTGAAAAATTCACCTTCACCACCTGCTCCATCCAATGACTCCTCCATGCGTCTCTCTTCCATCAAATCAGGGTCAAGTCCGCATGTCTCTTCAGCCAATCATCCTGTGACACTTCGCTTTTTCGGACCGCCAGTCATAGATCCCTCCTGCTCTTCAGCCGAGCTCGACCCTCCTCCACCCCGCCTCCACCATCTTCCTTCCAATCTCCTCCCGGTCTCCTCATCTCCTTTGGCCTTCACCCCACCACCAGTTGGATCCCATGGGGAAGACATCTCTAATCCTAAGCCTAACATGTCCATTCGAGCTCATGATATTCTCAGCATTCATGTCTTCCTCTGGCATCCAAGCACCAAAGAAATAATCATTGGCAATAAACATCTTTGTGTTTCTTATTGTGAGTCTTTTCAGGTTGAAATCCCTAAACTTCTGCTTGAAATTCCTAAACCATGGCTGAAGACCATGGGTAAAGTATTTTTATTCTGAATTATTCTGAACCACAATTATTTTACTCTCTAATTTTCTATTTTTATTTTCTCTTTTAATTTATTTTTTTAATTTTTGTAAGGTGTTCTTGTGTGTCCTGAAAGGTGCCTTTTAAATAAAATGTATCGTTATTTTTAATAACACATTTTGTGTTTGATCATTTTGAATGTAATATTTATGAAATGTCTTTTACTCACCTGTTCAGCATTTTAGTCAGCTTCTGTTGTTTTTATGAGTTCGCAAAAAATTAAGTTTGACTTAACAACACTTTGTCAAGTTCTACTTGACAAAGTGCACCTGGATAGAAATTACGCATAAATCTAAACCTAATCTTTTAGGATTCTTCTTTTATTACGTCCCCCTGAGGTCATAAACAACCTTTAAAAAAATACCAAAGACAAAAAATATATAAAATAAAGTTGTTTTTTTTAACTCTAAGGTTTTCCAAAATCAAAAAAAAAAAGCACAAAGACGAGACTCCATGACGCCTTGCTAAAATTAAATGAAACAGATTGCCATAGACTATGTAATGACTTCTTCCTTATCATTATCTTTATGGGATCCAACTTGCTGCCAAATGGGATAAAAATGTACTTCAGTATGAGGCAGTCTTAAAGTGAACAATCACACTGCAGACCTCAGCAGATTGTGGCAGCCCCGTTGTTATTACCAAGTCATGCATTAATAACAAACTGTCACTGAGGAGGGAAAGGACATAATCAATTAAATGTAATAGACCCATTCAAAGATTTCCACTTTCAATGTTATTTAAAAGCCAATAAAAATGACAGCTGCAGACATTTTCACGGACGAAGCGACAACTTCAGCCGAGACTTTCCAGACTTGATGTCATCTTGGATTTTAAGCAGAATGATTTTTTTTCATTTCTTCCTGTGCAGAAATAGAAAATAAAATTGCCCCATACAATGATGTGCATTGAAGCCAACCATCATCTCCGCATCGAGACAATTTTAGAATGCAATGCAGCCACTTTTTGGTCTATTTTCCAAGTAATCTATATATAAGGACTGCTGCGTAATGGGTTATATTTACTTGCAGGCTCTGAGCTGGGATTGTGGTCCTTGCCTATGCCCTGATTCTCAAGGAAAAAAAGGGGACTATAACTGCTCCAAGAACCCTTACATTCACCCAATGGTAATAAACTGAAGGCCCTTTCAGGCCTATCATAGTTCCAGGACAATCCAAATCCATAAATTCCTTTTATGGACCATTTTGTTATTCATATCTTACAAGTCAATCCAGCCAAACAGGAGCACAAACAGCCCTGTAGACTGTGGACTGTTTGTATTTTCAAAACATGAAGCTGGGATGACAGAACCAAAAGGGGTATGTTGCAGCATTAACATACATACACATACACACAGTGTGTGGGCATTTCCATGATACTCATTGACATCATGGCTAAGCTCTATGTTGTTATTCTACACTAAAAGATTCTAGACTAAATTATTTAAACATCGTCTCTGATTTCTGAAACCTTAACTTGATTAGTGAAAGTTTTAAAAATGCAAGTTTTCTGTCGTTCTTTTTATCAGCCTATGTTGAGCATTTTTGATACTAGTTCAAGTTTTGTATGCTGAAAGTGCAACAACAGGTAGGCAAAAAGGCACCTTGCCTGAGTTCTTTTTCAATTTTGCTGATAAAATAAAGTTTTCACAAATCAAGGATGTGGCAAAAATTCTGCGTAAAACACTTAAGTCCGGATATGAACAGTTAACCTATTTTTATTGTAATACAGGACATAATCTACAGTGATGAGAATGCAAAAAAAAAAAAAAAAAAAAACTGAAATCGTCTTTTTATGTACTTTCACAAAACAATCCCAAACAATGTTTTAAATGAACCTACAGTTTATCTACAATACACCTTTTTAGATTTTGGGGCTTAATTTTGGGAAATTTATGAAAGCTACATGCAAAAAAAGCACTAGTACGGCCCTTTATTAAACTTGAAATTGAATAAAGGTTTTACAAATCACAGACCATGTCTGAATGATTCTTTTTGTAGTACAGAATAATACAGAATAATACATTCCAGTTTTGAAACAAAACTGGAATGTATTATTCTACAAAATTATTGGAGCTTTCAAACTAGACCAGATTATAGGTGGAATCGCCCTATAGCCATTAATTGACATAGAATCTGTAACAAGAAGTAAGAAGTAAACTCCAGGCAGTTGGAAGGGTGTATTAACGAGGACATGGCGCCCTGGGTAACTTTACATGTTGCATCCACTAGGTCTCAGACAGCCACAATACATTTTTGCTCTAATATTATGATCATCTGAACAAAGACATACACAAAATCTCACAGAATAAAATTACCTTAGCCATTCTTCAGCGATTCTCCTTCAAATTGTGCTGGGTAATACTGAAAACATATTAGCAATAACCCCAAGGGTTATGACAGACAGCACTGAAATCTTGAGTGCTGTGCCCAGGATTTAAAGACGTGATCAGTGTCATCGACACACAATCGGCACAACCCACTGACGCTGATTGACATATGAAGTCATTATGCTGAAAAGCATAATTATAAAAAAAGGCTTTTAGGAAAAACACCATTATTAAATAAATAAAAGCTGACTTTAATTAAATAAAAATGCCTCAAATACAATCCTATCATTGAGAAAACAAATGTATTCGAAATTTTTTTTATATCATTACCCACATTTTTAAAGAAGAATGAAATATATTTCACAATATGCGCTTCATAATATGCGCTGAGAATTTTATATGAATTCAGTCATTACACATTATATACGTATCTATTATTTATTCACGTAGGTACTTAGCTGGTAGCTGGAGATGAGCTTCTTCAGTAAGTATTAACCACACACGATTGACTGGAAATTCACTGAAACATGTTACAAATTGGATTATCAATGAATCACATGAAAACAGAAAGTAAACATTCTAACTTTAGCCAATACCATAAGCAAAGTGGCCCTTTTAAAAACATGTGTATCTGGAGCATATATCCAGCAGTCATATGACAGTCAAGTTTTTGGACAATGGGAGGGATCCCGGAGTATCTGGTGAGAACCCAGTCATGCTAGGGGAGAAGAGGCAAACAATGCAGAAAGACCCCAGGCCAGAATCTGAACCCTTGACCTTGACAGTGTGACCTACAGCACCAACATGTGGCCCTTTATAGTACGTATACACTGTATGTGTTTTACCTTGTAAATAATTTTTACTCTTCTCTGTGGGAAGTGCCATATAAATATATATATTTTTTGATGACTTAATTTTGTTGCTTGTGGAGTGTGTCATTGACAGTCTGCTGGACAACCGTCAAGTCCATAACCCTACCTATGATTGTGTAGGTCATAAAGTGACCATTAAAAAAACATTTCTGTATTATTTTTTTATATTGGCCTTAGTTAACTAATTTTGTAAGATACCGAATTTTAAGTTTCCATCATGATCATCAATATTAAAAGAAATAAACTCAAACTTAAAATATATCACTCTGTAATGAATCTGTAGAATTTGTGTTTCACTTTTTGAACTACGACTGGTTAAATAAATATACTTTTTTACAAAATATAACTTGCTAGTATTATGTTGGACATTTTCTATTTAAATCTGCCTTAATTCATCATGGCACAGAGTGAGGAATGTGTCAGAAACAATGCTCAAAGAATAGTTTATCATCACAGCTGCCTTCGATATTTTGGCTGCACATTCACGATGTGAATCTCCCATTACACCACATCCCAAAGCTGCTCTGTATAATTGTTAACTGGTGACTGTGGAAGCCATTGCTCTACACTGACTCGTTATTGTGCCCATGAAACCAGTTTGAGGAGTTTTATTGCTTTCTACTTTTTGGATTTTACATTACCCAACTTGAATTAGCCATCTAAAGATTGGTATAAAACCGAAGTTCAACAACTATAATAAGATAGGATATGGCATTTAAATAATGCTCAGTTGGTCAGAAGGGGCCCCAAGTGTGCCAATAGAACATTCCCTACAACATTACACTTCCACCACAAGCCCGAACTGTTGATAATGGGCTGGATGAATTCATGCGTTTTATGTTTTTTACAACATTGAATTATGAGCGACCATCTGAGTATCCCACCTCACAGTTGTCCCAGGTTTGAGTCCCAACCCCTGAGACCTTGGCAACACTATCACATTCAAGGTCACTTAAATCCCCTTTCTTCCTCATTCTGGTGCTCAGTTTGAACTTCAGTAAGCCATCTACACTGCATCTTGATACCTATATACATTGAAATGTTGCACCTGACAGGCTGATTTGCTATTTGTTTCAACCAGCACTTCAATGGATGTATATAACAGGGTCAAATACATATAGTTCATAGGTTCAATAGTTCATACTGTCTTACTCTTTAACTTTAAGATTAGTGACCACAAACCATGTAGGTTTCAGTGGAACAGAACAACTATTTGTGCATTCTTAAAACATCCCATGGGCTTGTAAATGCCACGAGAACAAAAGAGAAAAGAACGTCTGATCTGTAGGCATGCTGTGTGGTTGCAGAACTAAGTACAGCAGCAGCAGCTGCAGTAGCACACGGGAACAGTTACCTCAAAACCGAACAGGAAGCTTCCATGTTAGAAAGTGAAAAACTCAGTAGAGTAGTGCCATGTCGTAGAAAGTCAATGAAACATTTTCATTTCCTGTGAGGCATTTACATTTGTGACTATTTTTAAGCTTTGAGCTTTTCCAGACTCTAGCTTTTAACAGGATTTCCAGCGTGTTTTCTTTGAGATCGACTAAAATAACAACACCGCAATGTGCTTTAGTAGGTTTGGAGGTTTTGTGAACAACTGATACGATACTAAAAGGAAACAAGCTGGTATTGTAAAATGCTACCTCACATGCTTAGTTAACCAGTTACTGTAAATATTTGATGAGTGCTGTAAGATTCAAGTGTAAGACAATTTATATAAACCTCTGGTATATATATCTATTGCATTTTCTATAAACTAACTTGAATTATAAATGAAAAGTAGTATAGGCAAAAATGTATGAAAATGGAAAACGTCTCAACACCCCCAGACCACCAGTAAGGAGAGTGGACGGGCACGGACCACGCCGGTGAGCTTTTGTGGGAGGAAGCATTACTTGTACTTTCCATCCGTGTGTGTATCTGTGGGTGCAGAAACCTTGCACTGCAAGTGATTTAAATGAATGCAAAATGAGTTGGTGGTCTTTAAAACGGCTCAAGGCACAGGCTTCACATCACATCAGCCTCTGCTGCAGAGAACACCATGACGAGCATCCCCATCTTGCTTTTATTGGTAACCATGATGGTGCCGACAGCCTTGGCACAAGGTAAGTGAAATATATAGATTACAAGCAAGTTTCAACTAGTTTTTTTGTGTATATTTAATGAGGTATGGCAATCGTAATTGACTCTTCCCTGTGTTTTATTTAAAGGTGGCATCTCAAATTGCTGCCTGAAAATCACAGGCACAAAAGTTCATCGAGACTCGCTGAAGAGCTACTATGTGGAGGATCCGTCATCATGCACTCAAAATGCAGTGGTGTAAGTCACTATCTAGATGGATTGTTATTTTTCAGAGAGATTCATAAAAATTTATACAGCTACATAGATTATCTTTTCTTAAGAAAATCTGCAGCAACTTATCAACTATGTTATTTCTTATACGGTCTCGCTCTTTTTTATTTTCTTCAAAAGATTCACAACAATCATGGGGAGAAGAATCTGTGCCAGCCAGACCAATGTGTGGACAAAGACCAGCATGGCGTATCTGGATGGAAAGAACTGGCAGCGAATACATACAACCTTAAAACAGCAGCGCCATTGACAGGAACACAGCTAACACCGATCCCTCTATTGAAACACCAGGGATCCATCTATAATCTATCATCTTAAGTTGTTTGAGTTTAACTAAATTTAAACTTTAGAATGTACCTCAGTTTTGTAAAATTAAAAAAACATATTGTATTTGACTTTTGTTTGAGATTATTTAATCTTTTTCTAACTAATGTAAATATGTAAATACATTTTATTGTGACTTCACACTCTAGCTTGTCATAGTATCAAGAATATAACTTCTCGATTTTAATATTCAAAACTGATTAAAACTGTTGCCTTCTCCTTCTTGGCACCCATTGTTCATCTTTTCTTGTCTTTATTGCTCAAGTCTTTTAGACCACAGGGAATGACACTAATGAAAGATTAGATCAGTAGCAGGAGCTGAGATATTTGAATCAGAAAAGATATTTTCTGATAACTAGTAGATCTCAGTGGTGATGGATGAATTGTTTTTACTAAAGTAAAAACAGTAATGCTTGAAGCCAGAGCTGCAGAAGATATTTAAATTGATAGAGATTCAAAAGTTAGCAATTCTGAAAAACAATAAGTGTTCATCATAACTACTAAGTTTGCGGCAAAAGGTTTACTTAAGTTGGAATTGTTGATTTTTTTAAGGTCATTAGTCCTATATAAGGAAGAGAACACTGTTCACTAGATACCAGTTAATTTAAGACTTTAAATCTATTTCACCAGTTTAAACTGTTCATAGGATAAAGTCTAACGTGTTGTCTACACATTTGGAAAGTTTATATAGGTGAAACTCCAATGAATCAAACTAAATTAGCAGGGATGTCATAGTAACTAATCCGTTATGTTCCTGAGACTGTCATCTATTTAGTGTAGAGGAAGTGAGGCTATTAGACATATTTCTCTTGAAATACATAAGACGGCAATAATTTGAACTAAAAATAAATCCCCACAGACTCACAATTTATGATTTTTTTTTTCTTTTTTTACATTTCAACAATTATCACTGGCAGGTGCAATACGACTCACCTTACAGGGAGACATGGGGATGGCAAAAGTAACTAAAATACAAAAAATTACCTGTATTGTGTCCAGTCTAGGCACTGCAAAAAAAAAGCAATGTACTCTGAGTGGCCAATGATGCCAAAGTTAGATTTTGAGTCACAGCTGGCTTTCAGCGGTTGATGTTACATACCCTTTGTTGCTCTGAGGCACAGAGTGCTGCAAGGTGCAACACTGTGCTCCACCAACCAGCCTGAGATCACGTGACGCCACGCCGCTGATGTAAATTCATATTCTCATAGAAAATAAATCATATTCACAAACTGTTATAGCATATTGTATTTATAAAGAATAAACCACAACTGTAAACTTGAACTTTGTGTTTGTAATTTCTTGAAGCTGTAACATTTTATTTTGTATTCTTATAGAGAAAATATACAATACCTCTTTTGGATTTTACTTATGCACAACTACTGACTAATATGCACACATTTCCATCTTTACATACACATTGTTTTTGACAGCGTTCTTACCCCATATTCCTACCCTTCTCACCATGAACCCACACACTCATACAGACAATGCAAATGGCTGAAGGTTATGCAAATACAGGTTCTTATTTTAACTAAAACGATGCATCTACTTTGATGGCAGATGCAGTATCGATTTCCTAAAGTAAATCACAAAAGGATACCACTTGAAGATATCCTTTTTGTGGACCAACACTACCCTGGCACATGCATGCAACCACCTTTTCCATACACCATCCTTCAAAGTTGGACAGGATGCATAAAAAAATAGGAATCTGATTCACAGCTTTCAATTGTGAGCTAAACTGAAGTTCTACGCTGGTATTGTTAATTGAATTTAGATAGCAGTTGATCATCCTTATCTATCAGTCTTTGGACTGATCAACCTGAGATGGATTGTTCTACACTGTGCAGAGACTCTTCAAAACACAGTTTGCCAGTTTGGGTATGCGAGATTGGGGACTTGCCCAGGACGTCATTCAACCTAGAAATATTGATAAAAACAGAAAATTAGAATAGTTTATAGACTAATTCAAGATTAGAACAATAACACTTTTTTATTAAGATTGGAAAAGACTGCAAATACAGAATCCAAACAAGACATGAAAAGAAAGCATTGATATAAAAAACTGGACAAAGCAATGTGTTTATCATTAAACAAATTAAGTAAATGTGTTAATGTATTTTCTGTCTCAAGGCTACACCCACACTTCTAACCACCTGACTGGCCTACTTACATATAGCTTGCTCATTTGACTCTTGACTCTGCCCTCCAGTTTCCTCATCCATTCTTTCTTATATCATTTGTATTCATCTTTTCTCCCCGCTCATCCTTCTTTTCCTCATTTCTCTTTATATGATTCAGTATCCCCCTAGAGTACAATATTTACAATTTAAAACCACCAATCTCATCATATTCGATTAGGATTTTATACAGTAAAACAACACTTGCATAATTGTGTAGTGGAAAGAAAATGAATAATCCTAAAATTCTTGCCTGTATTTCTACTCAGTTATCCTAACTTAGTGCTTAGTTAATTTTGCTGTAATTAGAGTTGCAAGTCTTGGGGAGTTTGTCTCTACCAGCTTTGCACATCTAAAGACTGCAATGTCTGTCCATCCTTCTTTGTAAAATATGTGAATATTAATTTTCAAGTATTAAAACATCCTCAATTGGATTTAGGGCTAAACTTTGAAAATGCTTTGATATAAATAAATCCATTGTAGCTCTGGCTGTATGTTTTGAGTCATGGTCCTGTTGGAAGGCTAACCTCTGATCCCAGTCTCAAGTCTTCTTCAGCCTCTAGCAAGTTTTCCTCCAGGGTTAAATGGTCAATGGACTGAAATTATATGGGGCTTTTCCAGTCATACCAACCATTAGAATGCTTTAAACTAGAGCCACATTCACCCAATCTTACTCACAAACGACCACACATTCATAAACCAACACGGAAATCAGTAGGCAACTTGAGGTTAAGTGCAGATGCATCAGCATGCGTCAAGAGGAAGCTAGAATCAAACCCAAAACTTTCAGATTGCAAGACAACTACCCTGTCTGCTGACTCAAAGTCGCTTTGTTTCACTGTATTTGGCGTCATCCATCTTCTCAGCAACTCTGACCAGCTCTCTGTACATCACCCTCACAACATGATACCACCACCCTAATCTCCTCCCAGTGTGGAGGTGGTGATGTGCAGTGTTCTTGCACATGTTGCAGTGTTCCCTGCATGGTTTGTTGCAAACTGCGGATGGGACTTATTTTGGCTTTCTTCTTGCCACTGTTCCATAAAAGCCAGTGCACGGCTAATGGTTAGATTTGCCCAACTGAGAAGTGGACCTTTGTAGCTCCTTGAGAATCACTTGGTATCAATGACCCTGTTTGTTCAATAATGTTCTCTAACAAACCTCTGAGTCCTTCACAGACAGCCGGACTTATATTGAGATTATATTACAATCAAGGGGACTCTACTTACTAATTAGGTGACTTTTAAAAGCAATTGTTTACCCACACCAAAGTAATCAGATTATTTTGATTCAAAATATTGGAAAATCATGAATCCTCCCACTCCATCAGATACAATTCCATTAATAGACTGATGTTTGTGGTTGTCATGTGACAAAACTGTAGCTGTCCAGCCAATGATATTTTAAGATGTATCATTAAGCCCCATATTTGTTTTCCTGCCACCTTTGAGGTTATTTTCACTGACCTATTTTTTCATCTATCTGTTTTTTATCATATGTTGCAGGCTATTTAAAGAAATATATAAATAGGGTCTTGCATCAGGTTTAAACACAACTTTTTTAAGGAAACAAAGCTGTAAACACTTTGAACACTAAGAACAGTTCTGACACCTTTTCACTTACATAAATGTACATGACAACAAACCATATGAAATTCAGAGGAACAGAACATTGTGTGTGTGTGTGTGTGTGTGTGTGTGTGTGTGTGTGTGTGTGCATGCATTAACCTATCTGCTTGTGCATGCCTTGTGATTAACCTATGTGACGTATATGTTTTATCTCTCTTTGTGCACTTCTGTTAATGTAAAAGGAAACAGAAGCATATGTTGCAACGCAAACATCTTAAAATCGAGAAGCTTCTCAGTTGAATTCAATTCAATACAATTCAAAAATACTTTATTAATCCCAAAGAGAAACTCAACTTTTTTTTTTTTATATTTATACGGTCTCATGTTCCAGATCTCTGCTGTGTGATTTTTGTGTAAAAAAATGTGTGTTTTGCTCCTTGTTCTATCACTAACACCAACACAACATGGATGCAACAAGAAGTTGTTGCTCGAGGACAAGATCAATGTTGAACTTTATTTGGAGGATCAAGGACTTTTGGTTATGGAAGAAGAGCTATGAGGAGGAACTGAAAGAAAAACTGTGGAGGAGTCAACCAACTGACTTAGAGAACATGCATGTATAACCACAGATTCCTTATTGGATTTTGGTCTAGGCTTTGACTGTGCAGTTCTGTGCAACACATAATTTTGCTTTTATTTATATAAATCTATTCTATCTCTGGCTTTATTTTTAGGATGGCTGTCCTGCTTGAAGGTGAAGCTCTGCCCTAGTTTTGAGTCCTTGGCAGTTTATATCAGGATTTCTTCCAATACTCTGTATTTACCTCCTTCAGTCTTCCTGTTCACTGTAACCATACACCCCCCCAAAAGAAAAGCATCACCATGGCATGATGCTACCACCACCATGTTTCACTGTGAAGATGGTGTTTTAGGGATGATGGGCAGTGTTGGTTTTCTGTCACACATAGATATTTGCAGCTAAGTTATATTATAGTTTCATCTGAACACATGATCATCACCCACATGTTTTCTGTGAACCCTTCATGTATTTCTTTCAATGATAGATTTTTTGTTATTGCTCTTCTATAAAGGCCACATTCATGGAGTGTAGAGCTATTCGTTGTCCCGTCAACATTTATTATTCCCTAACAAACCTCTGAGGCCTTCATCTCAGAGGTTTGAACATCCGTATCTTCACTCAGATGAAATCACATACATGAGGACTGTTAGATGATCAATGAACATTGATGCATTAGATTTTGTTATGGGTTATCAGAGGGGGCTGAATATGAATACTACCATGTATCTTTTCCTTTCCACTTCCCAATTATTTGCTACCTTCTGTTGGTCTAGCAAAAAAAACCTAAACAAAATACTTTAAAGTCATTGGTTAAAACATAACAAAAATAGGTAGATAGACAAAAATGTAATGAACACTTTTGAGACGTACTGTATTCAGTACTTTAAACATCTCTTTCTTTTCTGTTTTTGGGAAATGAAAAGTGGTGGGAGGCTGTAAAGTTTTAGTGGGAGGTGGCATTACACTTCTTCTTTCTAACTGTATATTTGTGGGGCAGAAAACTTAAATTATATACCTTATTAACGCATTTAAACTGATTTGGTAACCTTAAACAGGCCTCAAGGAAAAGACTGTGCATGTACATCTTTACTTCAATGATGAGTTTCATCCTGTTTTTGCTAGTAACCTTAATGCTACCCACCTTTTCAGCTCAAGGTAAGATGAACGTTTGCTTTTTAAATAAAATAACTTAGCATGTTATTTTCTTTCCATGGTTAGAAATATAAAATTAATGCATTTTTATTTAAAGGTATCTCAAAATGCTGTCTGAAGTACCCCAGCACTAAGGTTCATCGATCTTTGCTGAAGAGTTACTACTTGCAAGATTCATCACTATGTGATGTACCTGCAGTGGTGTAAGTTAGAAAAAAGACTTAGGCTAGTGACCATAGTCTATCGGTATTGTTTATTTAAACATAATTTCTAAAGAAATGCTACAAAATATATTAAATATGTGTTTTTCTTTCACTTTTACAAGATTTACCACATTCAGAGGCAAAAGAATCTGTGCTGACCCCAGCAAAGTGAGTACAAAGACCGGCATGGCCTATCTGGATGGAAAGAACTGGAAGCGAAGTCAAACTACTTCAAAGCAGCAGCAGGATGATTGGTCAAACTGATCCCAGTGTTGAAACAAAAATGTTGCCCCATTTTCTGCTCTGCTGTTTCGGTTTCATTAACTTTTAGCTTTGCTGTGTACCACATTTTGCTCATCTGTTGCATTTGACTTTCATTAATTTTTTATGATAAATAAACATTTTTAAAATACTGTTTCTTTCATTGTGAAATGATCATGGATTCAACCAGAAAAAAAAAAAGATAGTAAAAATGTCACTGCTTCAATTCAGTAACCATGTGTTTTAAATGAGGTGGATTTAGAGATGCACCGTCGCTCATGTTCTCATGTGTTTCATGTGTTTCATCTCTGAAATACCACAAACTTTCACACTGATGAGAGATAAGAGCAGCAATGGTTGAGATTCCTGAGTAGAAAACGAGATTTATGCCTGATAAGACAAAGAGCTCAGCGTGGTGCATGAAATAGTATTAGTGCAGTATGTCTAGTATTGCAGAGGTAGAACTGAAAGAAAAAAAATATTATTAGAGTAAAGGCATAAGGTAATAAACAGAATAAATCTACACAAATTATTCTTTATTAGCCAAAACCTGAACACAATGTGTTATTAGACCCAAAGGTTTCTGGCACAACCTCACCCACTTCGATGATGCAGGGACATGCACAAAGATCTGGTGAGGTGAAGGGTCCTGCACAATGTTTTTTTTTTTTTTTTTTTTAACAAAAATTAAAATCTGACTCATTAGTGGCCCGGTAATTCAAATAATTTTTTGCCCACAGAAATGACCATCACTTTCCACTCACGGGATGGTTTGTCACTTTGCACAACATGCTAACCAGTTGAAGACTTGTATTCAGTGCATTTCCATTAGTTGGTGCTCTAACACCATGTGTGAAGTTCCAAAAAAACCGTGAAAAACGTTTGCTCTCTGTGGGCTGAGAGAGAAAGTACCACTGTGTGTCAGTGTGTGCAACAGCTGGGGGATGTTTGAGGGGCTGAGAATGGAGAGCATTTGAGGTTGCTGCAACGTTTGCTAAAACCAAAGTGTAATGGGTTTTTCCCACCCCCTGTATAAATTATTGGCCCACCTCTATTAGTATGTGTATGATGGAGCATCTGAATACAAAAGGTGAATTACATCATGAGCTATAAAAAAATATTTTAACTGTGTAGTGACTGTTGTGTAGAGCCTTTGCAGTACTCTACAAAATGTGGTGTGTACAGAAAGGGTCTGTGTTCTTAACATAGATGATTAATCAACTGAAACAGTTTACTAGGTTATTAAGTTTCCTTTGACTCTAGTCATGTTTCTGTACTGTAGGTCTTGATTATGGTGGAAATATTATGACAAATAACATAAGATACAAATGACATTCACTTAAGTCATTTTAATGTTTAGTTACACTCCTTATTCATTCATAGAACCTCCCTATCAGAGCAGTCTTCCCACCCCTACCTCAGAAGGACACTTGTGGGAAAATGAGCTAAGAAAATGGTTCAAGGAACCACAACAATTCTGACCATCAGCTGGTTTCAAACTCACCAAAACAATTGACTGGTGGTTGAAACAAGGGCCTGCTTAATATTAAGTGGGCAATCATGACACAACAAATGAGAATAGGTTTTTCATTGTTAGGGATAACCTTTATTAATATGCTCATAGCTGTTTTTCCCTTTTATACTATAGTGAAATAAATATAAGTTCTAATTTTTCCCTTTTGTTACAATAGGATAAGAATGCTCATAGACATACAGTACAAGGATAAATGGCCCAAGGATTGTCATAAATGACCTGAAGCTGGGGCACTGGGTTTGATAGTGGAGCAGCTGGTATAACTGGGTTGATTAGAAAACTACAGCACACTTAGATTAAGTATGGACACCCGCTACTACACAATCTAACAGATAGACACCACAATGGCGACACATAGTCTACTGATAATCACTGAGGGAGTGCACATCCATTGCATTGGAGTGCCAGATATAAAAACTGTATGTGACCTTCTATCGAGGCTCTTCGTCATCCTCTAACAGACTCTGACGGTCCGAGACGGGAGCCTCAGCGCTGATCTCTGTAATCATTCCTCTGCCTTAATTTAGATTAAAGGAGCTAAAAGTTAGAAACTGTTTGAGAATCGTTCCTTTAATAGTCTTTAGATAGACTGAGTGACTGTTTCCGGGGTCCGAGTACCGGAGGGGCTCCGAGGCGTCTGACCGCGAACAGGGTGGCTCGGACATCACTTAGGAGACACGGATACCTTATCTGTCTAAGAAACAGTTTTACCCTTCTGCTTATTTACTTTAAAGTGATTTTCCATGGTTGTTTGCAATAGTATGTCAGCTAATTTCCTATCTGCTACTGTGGGAGATTACCAGTCATTGTGGCTGGAGCAACACCAAGATTTTTTTTTCTGTGATGCAAAATAAAGTTCCTTAAATGTTGCTATCTGTGGCAACCAGAGACAAAGAGATGAGATGAAGGATTTGATCATCACAAATTTGCATGAGTCAACAAAGGAATCATTAAGATTAAACCAATTTGGTTAGTTTTTGTTACTGTTGCTGTCATGTTATCTGAAAGAATGGAGTTGCATTGTTTGTTTGGACACCACCAGACCCGTGCTTGGGCTAGATCTAGGTCTAAGCTTACCAATTATACATTATACAGATATGAGCTGGACTCCCATTCTTAAAACACAAACAGCTTGGAAATAATATCTTAGCCTATCCGCATAAATTTGCAAATGAAAACCTACACAACAGAAAACTGTCAATTTCATAATTTTATCTTGCTTGGGTATATGTTGAATTCAGGCTTTCTACAGTGTAGCTTACAAATAAATTGTGGGTGTTCCAGTTAAAAGCTTGTGGCTGATAGCACTGGCCAATAGTTAAATTGAAATAGGAAAATCCTTATCTTGATGGTTAATAACGGCTGTGTTTTCCTTTGCGTAGGCAACTGATTCATTTATCAGCACGCTAGATGTAAACCGGTTAAGTGCTTCACTAACAAGACCAAGCAGTTTTCTGTATCAATTTATAAAGTTTTTTGGCACGCATATTTCACATGTCTTGTATGTAAAGTCTGTTGATTAAATAAAAATTTATGCTTTCTTTGCATTTATCACAATGACAATGCTCATTGTTTGTCTTCCAAGATGGCTCTTGAGTACTTTTTGTGACACAATTGCAAATACCCAATAATGATCTAAAGTCAAAAGTACATTATTGTATGTGTCATTTTTTTTGTAAACACGTTTGATTTCAAATTCAGAAGGGATTCTTGTTCATCAGGTATTTTTTAGAGAACAATTTGAATCTTTCACAAATCACAAAGCTTTTCTTGCTTGGCAGTAACATGATTGGGTACAAAAACAATATTCAGACAGACTTAATTTGAAAACAAATCATGTGAAAGAGTTGCCCTGCTATGGACCCTCATTTTTCATACATATGCATACACAGGCCCATACAAATGCACACCTTTCATTCTGAACACACTGGACCACTGTTACACAGATCTTAAGATGCATATAGTGCATATAGTCTTGCTTTAAACGCTTCACCATCATCCCCAAGAAATGTACCATCACAGGATTAAATGTCTGTTGTTCTGACGTCTGTGGTCATGAAATCCTTTGAACGACTGGTGTTGAAGCACCTGAAGGACATCACAGGTCTCCTGCTGTACCCCCTGCAGTTTGCTTGCTGGGCAAACAGGTTGCCAGACGATGCAGTCAATCTGAGTCTACACATCATCCTGCACCACCTCGAACACCTAGAGATCTTGTTTGTAAATTTCAGCTTGGCCTTCAACACCATTAATGCAGACATCCTCCACCAGAAGCTCACCCAACTCACAGTGACAGCCTCTACCTGTGGATGGATCACCAGCTTCCTTACTAACTGACAGCTGCTAGTGAGGCTGGGAAGCATATTCTCCCGCTCAAGAACTATCAGTGCCCCCCAGTGGTGTATTCTCTCCCCACTCCTCTACTCGTAAACAAATGACTGCACCTCAGCGAACCTCTCTGTGAAACTCCTAAGGTTGGAGATGACAATACTGTTATTGGTCTGATCCAGGATAGATGAGTGTCTGGATCAGCTAGTTCACTGCTGCACTCAGAAACACCTGTAGCTAAACCAACTACATTGAAGGAGGACTTCCGGAGAACACCGTCTAAATTGCCTTCCCTCACTATCCTCAATAACACAGTGGATCACTTCCAGTTCCTAGGAGCCAGCCTTTCTCAAGACCTGAGGTGGTCCTCACACATAGACACTGATCAGAAGAAGTCCCAACAAAGACTGTATTTTCTACCGCAACTCAAGAAACACAACCTTCCACATGAGCTGATGGTCATCTTCTACACTTCCATCATTCAGTCTGTTTTGTGCTCATCCATCGTTGTGAAGAAGCCAGAGTCTATCCTAGTAGTAAATGGTGAAAAGGGTGAGCACCCCTGGTTGTCAGTCTGAAACAAGCTCAACAAAGACACAAATGAGACAAACATGTACAAACTCTCAAGATCTCTATAGAATCATCATCAGTTTGTGGACTTTGAAATTTGACAAAATCTGCAGTTTAAATGATTATTAAAGGTACATAAACATCCATCCATCTATCCATCCACCCATTGTCTTCTGCTTATCTCGGCTCGGGACACGGGGACAGCAGCCTAAGCAGAGAGACCCAGACTTCACACCCCCAGCCACTTGGGCCAACTTGTCCAGGGGAATCCTAAGGCGTTCCCAGGCCAGCCGAGAAACATAATCCCTCCAGCATGTCCTAGGTCTTCCTCTGGGCTTCCTCCCGGTGGGACGTGCCCGGAACACCTCACCATGGAGGCATCCAGGAGGCATCCTAACCAGATGCCCGAGCCACCTCAACTGGCTCCTTTCAACGTGGAGAAGCAGCGGCTCTACTGTGAGTCCCTCGCGGATGACCGAGCTTCTCACCCTATGTCTAAGGAAGAGCCTAGACACCCTGCAGAGAAAACTCATTTCGGCCGCTTGTATCCGTGATCTCGTTCTTTCGGTCATGACCCAAAGCTCATGACCATAGATGAGGGTAGGAAACTAGATCCACCAGTAAATCGAGAGCTTCGCTTTTTGACTCAGCTCTCTCTTCACCACGACAGACCGGTACAGCGCCCGCATCACCACTGATGCATCACCAATCTGTCTGTTGATCTCCTACTCCATTTTTCCCTCATTTGTGAACAAGACCCCAAGATACTTGAACTCTTCCCCTTGAGCCACTTGAGGCAGGACCTCCCCCCAACCCGGAGAAGGCACTCTACCCTTTTCCAACAAAGGGCAACCTTGGCGGAGTCCAACCCTCACCGGAAACGAGTCCGACTTATTGCCATCAATGCGGACCAAGCTCTGACACCGGTCATACAGGGACCTAACAGCCCGTTTCAAAGGGCCTAGTACCCCATACTCCCGGAGTACCCCCCACAAGATTCCCGGAGGGACACTCTCGAACGCCTTCTCCAAGTCCACAAAGCACATATAGACTGGTTGGGTGAACTCGCATGAACCTTCCAGGACCCTGCTGAGGGTGTAGAGCACCAGACTGCTTTTCCTGAATCTGAGGTTCAACTATCCGACAGGCCCTCCTCTCCAGAACCCTCAAATAGACCTTACCAGGGAGGCTTAAGAGTGTGACTCCCCTATAGTTGGAACACACTCTACGGTCCCCCTTTTTGAATAGGGGGACCACCAACGCAGTGTGCCAATCTGCTTGGACTGCCGGTACCCATCAGCTGCTTCCAGAGTCCCACAGGCCAAAAAGACCTGATAGAACTCTTTCCTCAGCCTGACAGCATCCCGCACCACCGGTGTCCACCAGCGGGTTCGAGGATTGCCACCGTGACAGGCACCAACAACCTTGCGACCACAGCTCCGGTAAGACGCCTCGGCAATGGAGGTGCGGAGCATGACCCACTCGGACTCAATGTCCCCCACCTTCCTCGGAACGTGTTTGAAGCTCTCCTGGAGGTGGGAGTTGTAGCTCCGCCTCACGGGAGACTCCGCCAGGCATTCTAAGCAGATCCTCAAGATTCGTTTGGGTCTGCCAGGTCAGATCAGCATCCTCCCCGACCAGCGGAGCCAGCTCAACACCAGGTAGTGGTCAGTGGAAAGCTCTGCTCCCCTCTTCACCCGAGTGTCCAAGAAATGCAGCCGCAGACCAGATGATACGACAACAAAGTCGATCATCGAAATGCGGCCTAGGGTGCCCTGGTACCAAGAGCGCATATGGACACCCTTATGCTTAAACATGGTGTTAGTTATGGACAATCCATGCACAGAAGTCCAATAACAAAACGCCACTCGGGTTCAGAACGGGAGGGCCATTCCTCCCAACCACATCCCTCCAGGTCTCACTGTCATTGCCAGTATGAGCATTGAAGTCCCCCAGCAGAACAAGGGAATCCCCCGGAGGGGCGCTCTCCAACACCCCCTCCAAGGACTATAAAAAGGGTGGGTAGTCTGAACTGCAGTTTGGTGCATAAGCCCAAGCAACTATCAGAACCCGTCCTCCTTCCGCCGCCACCCATAACACATTGCACCCGACCCCTTTGGCCCCTCTCACGGGTGGTGAGCCCATCGGAAGGGGGACCCACGTTTCCTCTTCGGGCTGTGCCCGGCCGGGCTCCATGAGTGAAAGCCCAGCCCCCAGGCGCTCGCCAGCATTGCCCACCTCCAGGCCTGGCTCCAAAGTGGGGCACCGGTGAACTGCGTCCGGGCGAGGGAACACTGTTTCCATTTATGGTAATCATCATAAGAGGTCTGTGGGCTGCACTTTGTCTGATCCCTCACCTAGGACCTGTTTGCCTTGGGTGACCCTACCAGGGACATAAAGCCACTGACAACATAGCTCTTAGGATTATTGGGACACTCAAACCCCTCCACCACAGTAAGGTGGCAACCCAGGCAGGGGTACATAAACAACAATTTGTAATTTATTGTATTTTTAGGGGAGATTTGACTTTTACCTGTGAAGAGAAAGGATCTGGTGAAGATTATTAGCTGTAGTTACTGATGCAGGAAGTATGCTTGACAGGCCATCACTGTGTTTGATGTGTAGATATATTATATATATATCTATATATATCTATATATATAGATATATATAGATATATATATATAGATATATATATATAGTGCCTTGCGAAAGTATTCCGCCCCCTTGAACTTTTCAACCTTTTGCGACATTTCAGGCTTCAAACATAAAGATATAAAATTAAATTTTTTTGTGAAGAATCAACAAGTGGGTCACAATCATGAAGTGGAATGAAATTTATTGGATGTGTCAAACTTTTTTAACAAATAAAAAACTGAAAAGTGGGGCGTGCAATATTATTCGGCCCCTTTACTTTCAGTGCAGCAAATTCACTCCAGAATTTCAGTGAGGATCTCTGAATAATCCAATGTTGTCCCAAATGACTGATGATGATAAATAGAAACCACCTGTGTGTAATCAAGTCTCCGTATAAATGCACCTACTCTGTGATAGTCTCGGGGTTCTTTTCAAAGCGCAGAGAGCATCATGAAGACCAAGGAACACACCAGGCAGGTCCAAGATACTGTTGTGGAGAAGTGTAAAGCCGGATTTGGATACAAAAAGATGTCCCAAGCTTTAAACATCCCAAGGAGCACTGTGCAAGCAATCATATTGAAATGGAAGGAGTATCAGACCACTGCAAATCTACCAAGACCCGGCCGTCCCTCTACCCTCTCATCTCGAACCAGGAGAAGACTGATCAGAGATGCAGCCAAGAGGCCCATGATCACTCTGGATGAACTGCAGAGATCTACAGCTGAGGTGGGAGAGTCTGTCCATAGGACAACAATCA
>JAHUTJ010066452.1:0-25499 GCA_036250325.1 Characodon lateralis
TGTTGGACAAAAGTGACACTACAACCAGACATTTTTCCACAGTCCTTGTAAAGGCAAGATTGAAAGTAGCTGCAGAAGCTGCCAAGAGGACATTAGATGGTACAACAGTCTCCTTGTATTCTCCATATGTCTAGAATGAGTAGTAGGGTTGCTAGACAGAGGTTTGTCTTTCCAAGGAAATGGCTAAAATCTTTCAAATCCTTGTGGGAGTCTGTGTAATGATACAATGATACATGATCAAAACATTAAATAGGTCGATTCATTCAAATATTTAGGTGTTCACATGGACAGTAACTTAAGTTGGAAAATAAATTTTGCAAATGTTTGTGTGCAGATTCATCAGTGCCTTCATTACATCAGGCATTGTTAAGGGTTTCTAAAGACATCATGGAAATGTTTTTCAAAGCAACAATAGAATCCATTGTTTGATGATAGAAACAGTTGGTTTGCAAATTTAACAGTTAATACCAAATCTCACATCAAGACTGGTTAAGACCACAGGTAAAATCATTGGCACAGAAGAACTTTTCGCTCAAAAGAATTACATTATCTGGCAAGCAGATAACGTGATGTTGGATACCACACACGTTTTAAACCCTGAATATGTTTTATTAAAATCTGGTAGACGGTACAGGGTTCCACTCTGCAAACATAACGATATAAAAATTAATTTAGCATTTTGTCTGTTTACCTCAATAAATATTTAAGAAAGAGAGATAAGTTGTACTACAGGAAGCTCTGAGGATCTGTTGATGAATAACTGAGCAATAAGGGTTGTGATTCAGAAGAATGTATGTGAACATGATTGGATCCTGATGTTGTGACAAATGTTTGTAAATTTTTAAATGTTCTTTTTCCTCCATGCTAATTATGCTTGTTGGGTCCAGCCATGGGTTACAACGTTTAAAGGCCAGTTTGATCTTTTTTGGAATTTTAAAAACAAATCACAGTAACCAACTTCCAGCACAGCCCAGGAACAGAAGGAGAGCATACTCCCCCATGATGTCACTGTTTGAATAAAAACCAACAAACAGGTCCATTTCCATGCGGATTCCAGACGTGAACCGGACAGGAGATGCACCAAACAGCATGTATATCTCTTGCTGGCAAGCAGACATAACTCTTCAAACTGGATCCAAGAGTCTCATACGGTCACATGCAACAATTTTAAGTAATGGTTTGCTGTTCGAGTATGCGGCATTCATTCATGTAAAGGGTGTAATGAGACAAGCGTGACTTGACTTTTCTTCTGAGGCAGCCCTAAGCAGCCCTAATTGAAGCGGATTTCCCCCACGGCCTGAAAAAGGAGGCCGGGACTGCATCGCACCTCTACCCGCGTCCACGTCCAGGTAGCGAGAGCTACCCTGCCGCATCGCGGTCACTCAAGGAGCTGAATGTGCCTTTGTCGTTTGGCTGGGCTAGCTAAAGAACCTTCCCCACAGCTACAGAGGCTGCAAGCTAACCCTTGTTTACCCACACGTGGATGTTTCCCTCAATGCCCAGGACAACTTCTCCTCAGCATGGTTCACGTAAGAGGTAGTGTTTGGACATAGAAGATTAGTTTAGAGTTAAATAATCTAAATAATGTTCGTTTAATTACGTTTGTTTGTGCTGAGAAACTCAGCTACAGTAAGTGGTAGCAGACTAGCACTCAGCTAAAGATGTGTTCTGTGTTGTGTTTTTAAAATTAAGACAAACTTTATTTAAAGGGTGGTTTTTGAACACAGAAGATTAGCTAACAGCTAAGAACACGTGCTTGCCCACCTTGAGTCAGCTGAAGATCATTTACCCAGAAAGGTTGTTAGTTTCCAATCTAGGAAGAAATATTTCCTTAAATATTATTTTACTAAACGTGATAACTAATTAAACACCATTAAAACCCATTTATCCAGAAAGATTTGGTTCTTATTCAAAATAATATTTCTTTAAATATCACTTTAATATTTCCTTAATAATATTTCTTTAAATATTATTTTAATAAATAAAGGCAGCTAATTAAACACCGCTGAGAATTAGTCATCCAGAAGGTTGGTTTTATTCAGCAAAACAACATTTAAAATGTTATTTTATTAAAATAATGTTTTATTTGATCTTGCATTGTGAATGGTTGTTTGAAGGTATACCGATTACTGCTTAAGTTGGTTCCAAGACTAACTTAACTTAATTTCCAGATTCTTCAATATAATCCTTGGTTCTCAAACATAAACATTGCATGGTAATGTTGCATCACTCTTTTGGTCATGGTTATTAACCATTTTTGATTCACTTGTTTGTATTGTACATAGCCCATTAGTCTTCTTTATTCTTTCATTTGGCTTGGTAGTTTAGTTGGGTTGTTTTAGTAATAGTAAATAGCATAGTAAATGTTTGTTGATTTTAATATGTTTGAGTTTGAGTTGACTTATTTTTGTTAATAAATTCTTGTTGTTATAAGAAATTCTGTGAATTCATTTTGTGTGTACAGAGTTTTGCTGTTCAATAATGCCAGAGCTTGGCTCATCCCTTTCAGTTCTGTCCTAATACCATTGCCTTATTGACCTGGTATTCACAGGACAACCCTTAACAGACCGAAATATTATTTAATAAAATATTAAAGTATTAATATTAAATAATATATTCATATTCATAATCACAACATGCTGTTTGTTGGACATTTTAACGTTTTATGCTGTGGACTGTTGTTGTGACTGTTGTCTCAGCTTCCCCCTATCCAGAAAGAATTTATCCCAAGAAAGACATAACAAATCCACCTACAATGAAAGATTAGGTTGGCAGCATCATGCCTTGTGGCCACTTTCATTTTGAGGTAACTGGGGTTTCTTACAAGCTGGGTGGAATTATGAATAGTTCCAAAAATCTGTACATTGTGACACAAAACCTTGAGTTGAAGATGGAGTTGTTTTTTTTTTTTTTCACGTGTCCTGTCCGGTAGAGTAGCACTCAGAAATGAAGAAGAAGCACAACAGACCCCCCCCTCAAGGCGCTTTACACTACAGTCAGTCATTCACCCATTCATGCACACATTCACACGCTGACAGTGGTGAGCTACAGTGTAACTCCAGGGAGCTGCAGTGATGTGCCCACATCCGGCAATTGTCAACACCAGAGTAGATCCAGTCATGGACCCAGAGACCTGAGGCCCTGGGGCAAATCACCCCCTAGCAGATGCCGGACAGATCCAGGGGTCCCAGGCCCTACCAAGCAGCCACCGAGAGTGAGCTGGCACACTCCAAAGCACCCAGCCCCAGACACAAGCACCAATACACTAGCAATCAAAGACACCAGCCACCGGAAGGGAGTGTGGCAGGGAGGAAATAGGCCCCACATTCGATGGGGGCCTAAGATGATCCAGGAGGGGGAGCAACCCAAGACCCAACCTGACACAAAAATAGGCACACGCAGTCACAATCACACATTCCTACTCTCATGTGTACACATAAAAACACTCACACCCACACATCCAACGAAAGACACAAACAATGGATGCCGTGCGCTCACTCGCACTCCCCATCCACACTCTATACTCCCAGATCAAAGTACCGATACCCCAGAGAGGCAACCCCATGAACCTTAACATTAATTTCCCCACATCTCACCCCAATCAGGACACAGATATCGAATTCATGCCCCCAAACCCAAATGCCATGGATTCCCTACAGGAGAGCTCCACCGGATGAAACCACATCCATACAGCACAAGTTCTGCACACAGCTCCGCTCCAAGATGGGGAGAGCTCCCAACATTGTGTGCTGTGATGGGAAGGCCAGGGCCCCGCACTATGCCACCCCAGCCTCCGCCACAAGCGCAACAGAGCAGACACCAACGAGCCCTGTTCTAAGAACGGACCCCCTAACCCCACACCAAGATGGGACCAACTCACCTGGCAAGCAGCCCCCGTCCTACAGCTCGCATCTGGGGCCAATGGCCCCCACCAAGCCCCTGCTACCACAGAAACCCACGACATCACCACTGCAACAACAGTCCAGTGTGAAACACTAACCAGCTAAGCACCACCATCACCACTCAGCCGATCCAAATGCCGGTGACCACACATCCAAAAAGAGGACTAAACCCCCCCACCCCACACGCATCACGTTGCGTCTAAGCATTCGCCAAAAGTATAAAACCAGGGGACTAAAGTTAAAGTTTTGAAATGGACTAAATCTGACAAACATAAACTGTGGGATTAACCTGAAGAGAGATGTCCTCATCATCTGATAGGTCAGCCATACTTGTTCAAGGTAGAGCAGGCAAATATTACAACGTCTAGATGTGGGATGTTAAAAATTGAAGAGAAAAGGTACTTGAACAAAGCACTAGTTAAACAGTGTGCTCATCTGTGCAACCAGTTTAGTTCATTTTATTGATTGATTGATTGATTAATTGATTCTCACTGCACCTGTGCGTCACTGTAGGTGTATGCCTGAAGACAACCTTCTTGTTGCTGCATCTTATATGTTGCATCTTTACATTTCTGCAGAATGCATTAACCTTTCTTTACCCTTTACTTGCGGTTTTGTCCTGCATCTGCTCCTGACCTTATCTTAACTGCTGTTTACTTATCTGCTTGAAAGAACAGAGAGAACAAACATTTGGAAATTTGAAATCTCTGTACTTTCTCTCTCTGTTTCTTTGTTTATAATAAAGCCAAATGGTGTTTCAACCAAGTTCCAGCACCTTTACATTAATTAATTGATTGTATATGGATAACAGGGTTATGACTGAACTTGAAAGATGAACTTTTATTTTACATTCTTTTCTAATAGATTTTCACCAACCTGTGTGTTCTGCATGTAAAATCACTCCCATCTGAGCCACTGAGCCTCTTGCTTTTTATTCAGTGTTGTGTAACCGTGCACTTGTTCTGCTGTTTAGCTAAATGGATTGATATTTGCACTTCCATCCCAGGAAATGAATCTAATCTTATCGGGTGTGCAGAGTCCACAGGTGCAGACCCAGGTCAGGGCCTCATACAGATGAGCTCGGCACTCAGCGCCATGTTGACCAGTTGACAACTTATGCATGGATTCGTTTGCTTCAGTCTAAATTAATAACCCCATGTTTAGCAACATGCATGCATCTGTCCATACGCTAATGATTAAAGCAGACAAATGTATTATATTGTTGCTCAGTTACTGTCCTTCCATTTGTATTTCTGAATGATTACTCAGAGATTTGCGGGCAGGCCTAGACAGATAACACTGCTCTACTCGTGCTCTATTGGCAGTTCCCGCTATAAAATGTAAAGATAATCTGCCCTGCATTTATGCATGCTGCTGCCTTCACCATGTTACACTGTCGGAGTTTCTAGGGCTATGGGCAGTGTTAGTTTTCCACCACACACAGTGTTTTGCATATAGGCCAAAACATTTGTCTTTGGTCTCTGGACCATTATCTTCCTCATGTTGGTTGCCTACAAACTGTGAACAAGACTTTCATTTAAAAAAAACAATTTTCCATACAGATCATGTTTATGAAGCACAAAACACGTAGTTGTCCTGTCAACAGATTCCTTGACCTGAGTTGTGGATCTTTGCAGCTCCTCCAGAGTTACTGTGAGCCTGTTGGCTGCTTCTCTGAATAATGCTGTCCTTTGCCCAACAGGTTTCGGTGGACAGCCATGTCTTGGTTGGATCATGGATTTAACATTGTTTATTGGGTATTGTTTTATAACCCTGGACCTGATTTACAGTGAAAATTCTCTTGGTGCTTTCCTGTATTTACACTGAAACTATATAATGCACATTAAAGGATAAACATTGTTCTTCGGAGTTACGGTACTATTGTAGCTGACCTATCTAGAGGATATCATTCCTCTCCGTCATTGACAGCTAGGAAAGGCTCCAACCCTCCATCCAGCCCTAAACAGGATTAGGGTAGGACAGCAATAAGTGTGTTAGTTGGAATAAGTTTTGCTTAATATATTTTGAATAAATGAAATTGTGTAAATTAGTAGTTTTCTTCTTCAAAATACTACCAGCTTCATGATAATTTCACTTTCTTGTTTATGCAAAAAAATACCTAATTTTACTTTTTTAGTAAGAAAAAGAGATTTCAATAGATCGACATGGAGAGTAGGGGTATGGTTTGGGAAGGTCAGAGTCTGTTTTTTTTAGATTATGTCATTTTGTTGCTTTCTTCCAACTACGGTCTTAAGCGTCCACTGGAGCAATTTGTTGTGTTAAGTAGTGAGAATGACAGTCTGCCTCCTTAAGTCAGAGAAAATTATTCTTAATAAAAAAGGTTGGATTGATTCCAGGTTGGAGATCAGTCTCTGTCTCAAGCAGAGTATTTGACATATCATGGTGTCTTGTTCTTAAGTCATGGGAGGATGAAACAGGAGATGGGTTGGGGCTTAATATAATGTGGGCGCTGCTCTGGTTTGTATTGGTGAAAAAAAGGGCAAAAGTCAAAAAGCAAAGCTGTTGACTTACCAATCTGTCAATGTCCCAACTCTCACCTATGGGCATGAGATATGGATTACAAGGGGAAAAACGAGATCCTGGATAATGGTGGCATAAATTAGCTTCTTCCATAGGGTTGTTGAACTCAGCTTTAGGATGCAGAGCTAGGGTGTCTAGGTGGACCTTCCCAGAATGAGCTGGACAGTGCCGCTGGGTTTAGCTCGTCAACTTATTGTCCCTCTGACACAGTTTCGGACAGCAGTCAACTTCTAGTTGTTGGGTACAAGAAAAAAATATCTGCATGCCGAAATAGATGAATACCAGTATCCTTTTCTATTAACATATGTGGTTTCAAATCTAACACTGTTACTGCTGTAGGGTGACTGTTCATGATCTTTATGACTCCTATGGGTTAAAATGTTTTGTCAGAATTACTGTGCCCTCTGTGTAGTCAGACAGAGACAGAAGTCCTCATGCCATCACAAAGAACAAAACACCAGTTCAACTCCTTCAGTAATCTTTGGTGCTAAGGAGAAAGTTAATGACTGATGAGAGAGCTCTGGACCTTCTCTGCATATCCTATCTAGCTGCGTCATTCACCCAGCAGATCAGGGAAGACTGAACTGGCCAGAGTACAAACTATAGAAAAAAGGCTTTTGCCCCCAAAACTACATACTGATGTGCAATTTAACTATAAAAGGTAGTATTTTGTTCATGTCCTCATATTCATCATTCAGTGATATTTGTAAAAATCTTTTTTTTTGTGTCGTGTTGCAGTATTTCAGGCATACCACATAGAGAGGCTGGTTGCCCACATGTGCCAGGGCAGATTTGCCTTGCAAAAAGAATATTTCAAGGTGGTATTTTAATTGCCTAATTGACTTTATTAAATGAAGACTGGATCCAGCATCAAACCAGGAAGGCTATATTGCTGTAATAGTAACCAGTTCTTGTATGACCTTCAACCAATTGGATTATTTTTCTGTCAGAGCATGGATGTGCATATGTGTGTTTGTGAGTGGGTTAGCGTTTGTGTAGAAATAAGTGTGTTTAGGTTGAGTGAGTGTATGTAAACAATTTTTTTTACCTATAGGTGTGCAATTGTTATAGTGGCAAAAACTGTAGAAGGCCTGCAACACGCAACTCCCAACACAAAGGGCAGGTAAATTCAGCCCCGCAAGGCCAAAGCAGCCCCAGACAGACAGACACAAGGCATCACCCCAGGGCAGGGACTATGTGCCCCACACAGAGGTAATTTGTCAGTGAAGCACAGAAGCAGCAGCCCACAGGCCAAAGAGGAACAGGGTGAGACACAGAGCACCAAGCCCCCCACCCCGACCCAGCCATGGTAATGTAAAATGTTGCAATGAATAGAGATGTGTATGTCTAAAGTGCAATAAAATTGGGGTTGTGGTTGAGGTGTACTAGACCCCACTACTTGCTGACAGCAGAGTTTCCCAAACCCCAAAGCTTTAAGTGTCTCTACTGTATTAAAATTAAGGTGCAGGACATGGCCAAACATTGAGGGGGCAGGCACTGCATGAGACACGCTGGACCAGCCAGGACCCCAGGTACCACGCAGGCCCCGGCAGGTGCACCCAGCCTCCAAACTCCCACTGTCCACCTAAGCGTAACCCAAATCCCTTTACCCCCTCCCAATTCCAGACCAAACGTTGCCCCACCCATGCCCCCACATCCGCAGCCCTCCAAACCCCAGCTACCACAGCCTCCAGCCTACCCACTGGGCCAGGAATGCAAAGGAGGCACCCCTAACATGGTGCACAGGCAGCCACCTCACCAGGAGCTAGAGCAGGCCCCATACAACCTGGGGTGCCAGTCCCGATCCCGCTTACACCAACCAGGAGTGGCTGCAGGTCAGAGAAGAGGGCATAGCGGCCCACAGCCCAACCCTGTCTTAGTGCCATCAGCCGCAGCACACCCACCCCGACGTCTTCATACCAGACCCATTGCCACCCTAGGACAGCCCCCAAATGCCCAGTATCTTCAGTATCATGTTTTTTTTTTGTTTTTTTTGTTTTTTTATTGTTGCAATGCTTAGAACTGCAAGGTGTGGCATCTGTTCATTTCCAAATCCATGTTTGTGATGCTACCAAGAAGGCAAAGTGAGGGGCAGACTGGGACTGTTTACTCTAAGGCATGTTGATAGTTCTTCACCTACTTTTAGCCAAACCAATAGACAGGCTGACAGTGCCAGAGAGCATGTAGATAGTCATCAGGTAAATATCACAAGCAGTTTAGACGTGTTAGTAAGGGAAAAAATCAATTTCAAACATTCTTTGTCCTTTCTAGTGCATTCTGTGAAGAATTTTGTATAGTATAAGTTCAAGGTCGGCATTTTGGGTCATTCTAAGAGCCTTGGTGCAAATTTGACTCCAAAAGTTCAAATCTGTACCGGTAGATAAATCAGCTGGATTAACGTGGATTAACAAGTATTAAGCACATCATTAGAAAAACAAAATAAAAACACTTAATTTAAAATTAAAAGTTCTTTCTATTTTTGTCTTTCAATGTAAATGCCAATGGGTACATCTTATACTTTATCAGTTTTCAAATAAATATAAATTAAAACAGCTCATTAAGTTTTTTCTATTTAAATTATATCTTAAGACATTATAAGATAGTTGTTAAATGTTCATGTGTTTAATCGAGCAAAAGGACAAGCAGTGCAGGAATTGAATTTCTAATATACAGTAGAGTTAAAGGCAGACTAGATGTCTGCATGTGTTAATGTGAAATAAAATTGAAAGGTTTCATTCCTGCACTATGACTGTTTTACATCTACTTGTGTGACTCATGAAAAAAAGTACATCTAAGCATAGTTTTATTGCACCTTACAACATTCTGTTTTTTGAGTTTTATGATTTTGAAAGTAACGTTACTCTTTCTTCAGTAGAATTTTTAACAATTCTTCCCACCTCTGATCACTTCACAGAAGGAAGAACAAGCATGTTTTAACCAAACATGTACAGATCCAAACACCAACACCCTTTATGGAAAAGAGAGACACAAACTATGTTCTAGTGTTTTCTGCTGAGCCTGTTTTAACATTTAGAGATGAATTGAATATATTATACAGCATAACTCGACACTGGATGAAATTTGCACTACTCTAACATAAGTTATCTGCAGTAGTTTTCAAAAGCTTTTATGTTGTGAAATAGTGTGATTTGGACATTTGTATAACTTTGGCCTTAATTTGCTAATGTGTAAAGATGTTAGTTGTTTCCTAACCCATGTTGTAAAAGGTATTATTTGAAAATACTAGAACTTGCACTCAGTTTAATATTTTTGTAATGTCTAATTACATAATTTCTAAAAATAAATCAGACATTACAATCAAACAGCTACACGAGTAGTATTTCCATTACCTTTTAACTCCTACTACTTTTTTTCTGATAACTACTTTATTCTTTGACTTGATTATTTTGAAGTAACGCCACTCTTACTTAAGTACACTTGTTGGAAACTTTAGCTGCGTCTGCCTTGTGGTAAAAACATAAAAAACCATTGGCCCATGAGACTTTATTTGGGTTCTTTAAAATCGGGAGCGCGCGCTGCCAATTTGGCGAATGCCTGTGCTGCGCGTGCGTCTGTCTCGCGCTGCCTTTTAAAGCAAACTCTCTCCGCGTGCTATTTCCCACTCGGCCAGAAGAAGGGACACGGTGTGGAGCTGCTGTGTCTTTCATTCTTCCACCCTTTCCGTCGCCACCCCCATCGTCCTCGTTTAGTTTCATTCTTTAATAGTTTGTTTGCACTGTTGGCTTGTTTCAAGCATGTATCGGTATTTCGGAGAGCTCTTGAGCCGCTCTGCGGGAAGTGCCCTGGCCTCGGGATGCGTTGACTCCGCTCTCCCGGTGTCGTCGTCCCTGATGCGGGTCCGCCGCTATACCGACGCGGCCGATAAGCCCGACGACCCTAACTTCTTCAAGATGGTCGAGGGGTTCTTCGACCGCGGTGCCGCTATCGTGGAGGACAAGTTGGTGGAGGACCTGAAAACCAGGGAGAGCTCCGAGCAGAAAAGGCACCGTGTTCGCGGGATCCTGCGCATCATCAAGCCCTGCAATCACGTCCTGAGCGTGTCGTTCCCGATCAAGAGGGACAATGGAGAGTGGGAGGTGGTGGAGGGGTACCGAGCCCAGCACAGCCAGCACAGGACACCATGCAAAGGGGGTAAGAACCGAGTCAGAACCCGCTCGTCTGGCGCGTTTGACAGCTAGCTTTAGCCGGCTATGTAGCATTAGTTAGCAGTAACTTTAGCTTTTTAAACAAGCTTAAACCCAGGGCAGCATGTTTGGAGCATACAGTAAGGCCACACTGCTGGGTCAGCTGGCTTAAAGAAGGCTCCTACACATCCCCCTCTTGTCTGTTAGGACAACTCTTGCCACTCTTTTTAAACTAGTGCTGTTTGAAAATACAGTTGGCAAGCTACAAGTGGCCCCTCTGTTAAACTGCAGGCTTAATACAGGAGCAGATAGACCGACTGACTAACCCTTCAGTATCAGCTTGCTATACTATTATGCTTTATCAAGAGTAGAAAGAGTTATAATATTAAACACAAGAAGCACTAAATGAATAGCAGTTTTTTGTTCCAGTATATTTTGCTCCCAACACCAGCTTGCAGTATTATATCTGTGCAAGCTGCCTATGGAGTGTGAATTCACAGCTGGGCATCTCCACATGTTCTCAAAACACATGACTCACTGTGAAGTACTACTAATGATCAACGGGTCTGCTCCTGTCTATATTTTCACTTACAAATGCTTTGTGGCTTGGAGTTTGAGTTTCAAATCAGGGACATTTTGAGCTGGACTAATTGTAAAAAGGGGGACATGTTGTTTGGGAAAAAATGAGTCATGTGTGGGAGGAGGGTGGGAGTTTGAATAGGCGCTTCTATTTGTCAGCAGTGTTACAGAAGGGGCGGGCCTCTCTTTAGGGAAGGGACACACCTTTCTCTTTGTTGGCCTTTGAGAGTACAAGTTTCAGAGCTAAGGAGAGGACGTAGGGCGTTGCAAATTCTTTGAAACTCTCCTGTAGCACCTGCTTGCTGTAGACGTATTCTGGGAGATCTAAATGTGGAAAATGCACACTGTAGTTTGTCTATGGAGAAAGCATTATGACAACAGGGCAGAAACCTATTGCTTTTCTCTCTACTTAATGACTGAACAGTAATGGTCAATCTTTATGAATAATTAACTCTTTGATTTTCCATCCAGTGTGTCCCGATGTAGAGTATAAAAAAATCAGCTGCATTAAAGCAAGTCTGTTGATGTTCTGTATCATAAAAACCTGTAGTGAGCTTATGGTGCCTTTTTAGTCTGGTGATAAAACCCCATTTTACAGTAAATGACCCCTGTGTCAAGCTACAAAATAAGTGCTTTTCTTTCTTCCATATGTGCCAATGTACTTGATGGGCCAACAGCTAATGGTTGCAGAGGCATGTCTAACAAATTCCCAGAAGTTTGAACTTTCCGTTCTCACAGATTTGCTAGAGATGGCTCAACGCAATCGGCTGTTGACTTGAATAATTTTTAAGGTTGATCGGCCAGGAACTCAAAAGTGCTTTCTTTTTCTGACCCGTGAAAATCCCATACCTAGTGCTACAATGACAACACTATTTGGTGTGGAAGACTCAAAGTTGAACATTATTAGTATCAGTGAGGTGTTTAAATAGCTTGAGGAAGTATAAAGATGTGAATTCTTTTTAAAAGGAAACCATAATTTGCAACATGTTGAGAGGTTATGTGGTCTATTCAGCCCGCTCCTTAAAGAGTGAGATGGACTTGAGTAGATAACTGGAACGCTATATGTGTTACAGGAAAGTCAGCAAAAACCATCTTTGGTGAAGACGTTGTTACAGAGGGAAGACTCAAAGTTAGCCACTGTCAGTGTCCAAAGGTGTTCAAAAAGGATGTCTGAGGAAGTGCTATTTAAAATGAAGCTGTATTTTCTTCAACAAGGTGACACATTTTTGGAGTTTATTTAGGCAATCGGTGAGCAAAAGAGAACAAGACATTCATCATATAACAGGAAGGCTGAACAGTGTGCAGAAAAGGTGTTCTGTTTTCCTTTTGAGCTGTTAGCTTATTTGTTATAAAACCTGCTGAGATTTGGAAATATTTCCAGGGTTTTTGAGGCAAGGACCCGCTTTGTCCAAGGAATACAAACAGACTGTTGCTTTAGTAATTCTTAATTGCTAATGCGAGATGCTAAAGCTAGGTTTGGAGTGTCGGCACTGTAATTTTGTATTTGTTTTAAAATAAAAGTAAAATCCAGTTTTACAGCTATTGGTCTCTCCTACAGGCATCTTGATGCTATTTAGTTGTATTTGACTAAAACCAGTGTCAAAGCCAAACAACAACCTGAGATCAGAAATCGTTTACGAAACTCTTATCAGTTTATTTCTAAGAGTTACAAAATGGCCTAAAACTCCAGATGCTTGCGGTCAATTAATCGCTTTGACTTGTTGCACTACGTGTTTACAGTAGTCCCCGCAATCACTACGTCGTAGCAACAACTATGAAAGATCCTACAGTTTATGTAGGAGTGCATCAATTGAGTAAGAAAAGAGAAATGGGTGTTTTTTTTACACTTCCGAAATAGCCGACAGTTTATTGTTTCTCGTTGCCTAATAATCAAATTGGGATGTAATAGAGCATAAACAACAGCTGTTATCATTCATGTGGCTAAATTATTAATGCAGTGTGTTGACCCTTGGCTACGTTCAGATCAAACTACAAAGTGCAGAGGTTGCTTTTGCACTTCAGTGTGTGTGTGTGTGGGCACTCATCCACTCCTTTTAAGATCCAAAGCTGCTTTTCACCAGACGTTTAGATGCTGGATGGGTGGGTGGGGATATGCATGGTGCCTTTTTGGTCATCATTCTTTATAAAGATGAAGTAAATCTGTGGGATGTTTTGTCGCAAAAGTTTCATGCTACTTCGCTGAAAAAAACCCCCACAGAAAGTAACTGAACAGAGTAAAAGTAAGAAGCCAGAGTTTAAAAACTTTTTCTAACTGTCTCTTTCTTTGTGTTGTGGATTTCCTGCTGTGCCAAAATCCTTCCGGCAAGAGACACACCAAAGACCAGGATCAACCAGTTTTACCATGATCAGCCAGTTAATCCTGAAAAATCAGAAAAATTTTTCGTATCAACTAAATGCTTCAAAACAAAAAGACTCCCACAGTTTTCCTATATATATATTTAGATAGATAGATAGATAGATAGATAGATAGATAGATCTTCCTTTAGAAAAGGTCTACAACCATTTAGCTGTGATTTTAAAGGAAAAAAAAACCCTAAAAACCTTAAATCAAAGTTCTCCTCTTTAACCTAGACTTTTTTAAAAATTCAAACTGATTAAATTAAGAGGTTTACTGAACTCAAGATTAGATAAGTTCTTCCTTTCATTGAAAGTACAGGCTTTACAGCAGCATAACACAGCCAAAACGTTAATTACAGTTCTAGGAATAAAATAATAAAATTTGTCATAATTGATGGTCCAAGAATATTAGGATAATAATGATGATGATAATGAAGTAGTGGTAATATTAGTAAAATAGAAAACCATATGAAGTAACTACATACAGAAATATGTAGAGCTGTCATTTCCTCTAACTGTTATTGTAATTATTATTAAAATTCTCATCAGAGGTGTTTTTTACAGCCAAATTTTGTTCTCTGTGTCAGAAGATCTGTTTTGGGTTCTGCTGCTATGGTGGGCTCCATGTTGAGAGGATGAATGGATACTTTGGTTGTGTGGGAGGGGGATGGTTAGGCAGCCATGCCTGTTTTTTTCTTTGGCATTTAATTTGATCAGCAAGCTCTGAATTGTCCTCTGGCCTCGGTCAACTCAGCTGATCTTTAGATGAATGGAAAGGAGGAAAGAGTTGCTGCGCTCTGAGAGATGGTTTTTGGTGTTTTCTTCTTTCACGTGACCAATGATTTAATTCAGTATTCCAATAATGACCAGGAAAGAAAGGCCCCTACTGCAATAACACACAAATATGTCATTTCATCAAGCTTCCAGGTAATTTTTGCTGTTTTTTACCTGCACTCTCCTCAAAGCTAAACACTCATAAACAACTCTTTTAATCCTGTTAAAGCAACGTGCTTTCTTCTCACTCTGTGCAAGTTGCCCTTGGATTTCCTTGAGAGCTCTTTCTCTGGATGTGCTATTTTTGTAGCTGCTGTTAAATTACTCACGCAGGCAATGTGCCAGTAAGACTGGGTAGTTTAAAACATGCAGCCTGGGTTTATGATCTCATTAGAGGACACATGTTACTTTAGTAAAAGTAGTAAACTCCAGACAACAGGAAGCAATGACTGCAGCATGAGGGATGGGTTCAGAACGGAGGGCTGTGATTGGTTCCCTCAGTCTCCACCCGTGCAGCAAAGCACACATAAATTAAGCAACAGGCACCAAAGTGTTGAGTGATTTTGACATCTATATGTGGTGTTGAGTTATGAGTAGCAGTGTCCTGCTTCTACCTTCACAGCTTCCAATCTAATGTTTGCTGTTTTTCTGCTGCTTTGCTGCGTTTCTAAGAGACAGTTTCAGAACATAATGATTTCCCTATTTTAGAGCTTCAACACATATCAGTCTGACTCAGAAACCAGCTGATTAAAAATAATGAGAAACATTTTGTTCTCATTAGACACAAACAGAACTGATATTATTCTTCTTTACATATAGTTTGTGTTGTCAGGTTTTCTCTTTATAGTTAACTTTGTAAATTGCTCCCTGTTGTTGTGTTTCCCTCAGGTATCCGTTACAGTACCGATGTGTCTGTGGATGAGGTGAAAGCCTTGGCCTCTTTGATGACCTACAAGTGTGCCGTCGTTGGTGGGTTTTCAAGTCTGAGCTCTGCTGATTATCACCTAAAGCTCCATACTGCACATATGTTTTTATTACTGCATTTGTAAAATTGTACATCATTTGTCATCTTATTTATGCTGTCCAGTAATGACGCTTACTTGCTCTGCTTTGTTTCTTAGTATTTACAAAGTAGGAAATGTAATTCTGAGCTTTACATGTATGTTTGCTATCCTTTTCCAGATGTGCCGTTTGGAGGGGCCAAAGCTGGAGTGAAGATCAACACCAAGAACTACTCTGTAAGACTTCTAATACGTGTCGTCCTCCTTTTTTCATATCTAGAGAACAAATGCATGTTTAAATGGCATATAGCTCAAGTTTTGCAACTTCTTGTGTATGACTGTGCTCGGGCTTGTTGCCCACAATGGGTAACTTGATTTCAATGTCAGTAGTTGAGAAACATGTAAAAGAAGAAGGTGGAAAAGAAAGGATTGCTGGGGAGAAAGCAGTCGAACTGATAGCATATGTTGCCAAACCGTAATAAAGTTTAAAAGATGGACCCCAGGGTTCAAAGCATAAAACAATATCCATCTAAGACCAAAAAATGGAAAGTCTCCAGTCAGAAAGTTAGTTTATCAGGTGAAGATTTAAATGATGATTATTGGAAGGATAATCATCATAGGATTTTGCTTTAAAAGGTCTTGCTTCAGAAACTTATAAAACAAGGAAAGCTGCAAGAAATGGAGATGTAGGCTCAGGTTCTGAAGAAGATTTGTTTGTCAGGGTTGTTCACTGTGGTATTAGACTGTAATTTCTGACTGCATCAAATGATTTGTGGCCGTTGCTTCAGAGCTTGCTGTTGTCTTGGGAGGAAACCCAAATAAAATTAGATTTATAAGACATCTGAAGTGCCTCCTATATCTGAGGTGGGTGCAGTTGGAGGATACATTGTTTTGTTTGCTGTAAACAATGTAAATGTAACATTTGTTTTGCAGGATAATGAACTGGAGAAGATAACCAGGAGGTTCACCATTGAACTGGCCAAAAAGGGTTTCATTGGTAAGTTTTGTAAGCTACTTTTAAATCTTGATCACTGTGAAGAACAGGGTTTTGTTCTGGAATAAGGATAAGGTTGACAGAGTTGAAATCTTAGTGTGGAAGAGGTGAATATCCTCGTTTTCTTCTGGCTCACTGTTGCCTCAGGATAAAATCCAAGTGTGTCTTAATACCTCAGAATATCTAGTGTTTATTACTGTTTATTTAATGGAAACCCAAAATTCAGTTTCTCAAAATTGTAATATTGCATAAGCCCAGTCGAAAAGCTTAATACAGAAATGTGAGCCTGCTGAAGAGTATGTCCATGTAATGTTTAGTATCTGCACCCAGCATAACAGTTCTGGGTTTTGATGAGCTTCAAACCAAAACCATCAAATTGAGCAGAAATAATAACTTGTAAGTTTAGCTTTTTGAATAGAATTGCTGAAATCAATGAACTTTTCTATAATCTGATTTATTAGGATGCACCTGTATTTATTTTTGAATGGTGAATAAACCTACTTGGTCAAAGTGTAGAAAATCACAAACCAGTGAGACAGAGATTCAAACAAACGTGAACAACAAAGCAAAAGGAAAGCATTGGTACTCTTAGGAGAAAAAAGAAGATTTATGGAAACAATTCTTGTCTGTCAGGTAAACTTTATACATTCGTTCAGCTGTAAATGTCCTTAGCTGCAAATCTCACAGCATATCCTGTACACTGCTTGTTCCAATCAGCTTATTGTTACGATCTTAACTTCAGGCAAATATTTGATGTGTGTTCAGTTCAAGCACAGCAGAGGGATGTATTGCTGGTTGTTTGCTTGCATCCAGTTTTAAACATAATTTCCGCTGTACAGTTTACAGTATACAGGCCATCTTTTCTACACACCACCTCCACTTATGTTTGCCTCTGTGAACCGGAGTCTTTTGGCACCGTGACTTGCACAGTTTACTGAAACTCCATTTCCCCCTCCCTTCCTTCCTCTTTGGTTGCCAGGGCCTGGCATCGATGTCCCTGCTCCAGACATGAGCACCGGAGAGAGGGAAATGTCCTGGATCGCCGACACTTATGCCAACACCATCGCGCACACTGTGAGTTCTCATACATGCATAACTGATGTTATTTGACTTGGATGGAAATGTGGTGCACACTTCTTTAAAAATAGGCCAAATTAAAAACAAGGAATGAGTCACATGTAAACCACGATGCAGTAATTTCCTGCCTCTCCCTTCCCAGCTGACAAAAAACTTTCCTCCTTTCTTCTCTCTCAAAGCAGCTTTTGAAACTGAAGTCAGTCTTTTTATGTTGTTCGTTAATCACTATCTCACCAGAAATCATCGAAGGAAAAAACAATTTTTACTTCTGTGTTTTCCTTTTTCTTTCAAAAATACTTAGTAGCTGGAGATCAGATAGTTCTTAACTCTCTTAGGAATTTTGTTGTGGTTATCTTGTTTAGGGAAGTCTGTGATGGGAATTTCTGCGTACGTTAGAAGCGGCTTTTCGTAAATATTTTCATTTGCCAAAAATCAGGCATTTCTAGCATGGAAACTAGAGTAGAGTCACTCTACCCTCCTATTATGGTGGCGCTGTTTTAAAATTATGGGGCTAGGCATAGAGTTGCATGTCTGTTTAGCAGCTGACTGCATGCTCTGTCCAGCCACACAAGTTTATTCCATATTTTTGCTTAAGTCTATGAGTCAAAATAAAATTGCATTTTATAGATAACAATATTATGCTGTATTGAATATATTATTTTAGCAGCAGTAGGAATAATTGTTGTCTTCATATTAATGTTATGGTCATGTGGTGACGCAGAAACGTAAAGTTGTGTGTCATCAGCATATATAGAATAAGCATTGTAATAATATTAACTATGCTCTGCTTTGAATGAATGCAGTCCTGTGCCCTCTGATCCAGATACCCTTGGCTGAGCTTTGTAAAATGTGACAGATTCCTGAATGGGGTAGCTAGGAGCAGAGGGCTGCTGGTAGTTTGCATTGATGTTTGGTAAGCTTTACGCTTTCTGAATAGAAGGCAGTGCATGAAATTGTACTGCATTCACAGTATGCCAAGCATGCGGGACCCAAGCCAGAGACTGCCATCAAGCCTGTTTGTTTCCAAAACTGTCATATTCACTGGATCTAAACAAGAACTACTATTAAAAACTGAGCAGTTTCTAACAGTCCTTCCGACTAACTCAGGTTTCTGTAGTATGTGTGCTGTATACATGCATGCGAAACAGCACATGTAATCGGATCTTCTGTGCATTTGTTCAAAGGATATCAACGCCCATGCATGTGTGACAGGAAAGCCCATCAGCCAGGGAGGAATCCACGGTCGCATCTCTGCTACAGGCCGTGGAGTTTTCCACGGCATTGAGAACTTCATCAACGAGGCGTCCTACATGAGCATGGTGGGCCTTACACCTGGCTTCCAGGACAAGACCTTCGTCATTCAGGTACACTGACTCATAGCACTTGGATTTTTTTTCTTTCATGAAAAACTCTTTTGATGGAGGAAAGCTAACACTGCAAAGCACACCATTCCCAGTGTCAATCATGGTGGTGGTAGCATATTGCTCAGGGAATGCTTTTCCTCAGCAGGGACAGAGAAACTGGTTAGAGTTGATGGGAAGATGGACGGACCTAAATACAGGGCAATCCTGGAAGAAACCCTGTTAGAAGCTAAAAATAGACCGAGTTGGAGTGTCGCCTTCCAGCACTTAACATACAGCCAGAGCTACAGTGGAGTAGTTTAAATCCAAGCAGAGTTATGTGTTGAATGTCCTTGTCAACGTCAAGATCTAAATCTGTATGAGCTGCTGCAGCAACCTGAAAATGTTGGTTCACAGATGCTCTCCATCCAGTCTGATCGAGGCTTGTCCAGGACTGAGTGGGCAACATTTTCAGTGTCTAGATGTGCACAGCTGGTAGAGACATGCTATAAAATATTTGTAGCACAAGTTGCTCTGCAAAGTGTTGGCATGGCAAGACCAAACACAAATGGGCCACACTAGTCGGGATTCATTTATGAAAAGGTTTTAAAAACCAGATGGCTACTTCCAGTTGAAAAAAATTTCTCCAGAAGTACATTGAAATGTCTGGTTGTAACGGGACAAGATGGAAAGGATTATGATTGAATGTTTTTGCAGGGTACTGCAGCCTGGCTATGATCTGTTTAAACCACAGGCAGAAGTTTCCCTTCTCTGTTCATGGAAAATGATGACTCGGTAAGAGAGGAATGAGTAAACAGAGGGGAGAGCCACACTTTCAACTTTCTGCAACTCAAATTGAGTTAGAAATATGATCTTAATTTGAAAGGTCATCAGGTTTAAATTGTATTCAGTGAAGTAATCTCTCTCTAAAATACATAACCGATTGTGTTCAGTGTGAAAGGAGAAGTATTTCTGCAGATACAAATAGATAAAGAGTAGCTTTCCACATGAGTTCCACTTTCCATTCGTCTAATGAGACTTTCTCACGTGCAACGGAGCCCCTTAAACATTAACACATGGATAGAAAAACCCTCAACAGTGGCCTCTGCTGTTTTTCCAGGATGCTTTCTATAATTATCGCTTCTCTAGACAACAATGCAACATGACCCGTTTCCCTAATGCATTTGACGGGGCAGCTGCAGCTTTACGTTGTCCTTATATGCTTCTGCATCTCTTTCAATTATCAGTTATTTGCTTAATAGATTTTACAATTGTGTTTCTTTTTTTTTTTTATAACGACGACAAAGAAATTCTTATTTTGAGGAAGGATTGTGTTTCCAGAGCGGGAGTTTTAGTGAGGAATGATGGAGAAGAGACGTTACTGAGGAAGTGAAGTTGTGGAGACAACAGCTGCGTCCTGATGTGGATTTTCTAAAACCTAAACCCTGTGTTTGTGTCTGAGGATTACTTTGCTCTTAGATTAGTTTTCCTAGAGATTTATCATAAGAACAGACAGAGGAGATCTCTTGTACTGTATTTAGAGCATGTTTTATTTAAGTTTCTGTCTTCTTTTTTTAATCGTGTGTGCCTCTCTCTCATTTTTATGTCTAAAATTCAGTTTTGCAAAAAAATGTATATGTATGTAAAATGTAAATGTATTTTTATTACACAAATGTTGACCTAGTAAAAACTAAATCCATGTACTGAGGCACCGCTGAGGTTTTAAGGAAGCGCAGCTTGCTTTAAAAACGGCCTTGCGTCTGTGGGCGGAGGCTGGGGTGGCGTTGCGCGGGGCCCTTGCCTTGCTGTCGCGGCACGCTGTATGGTGGGGGGGCAGGATGCGGCGGCGATGCTTGGAGCAGGGCTGTGTGGAGCTTGCGGTGTGTTGGTGTATTTTCGTCGGCTTTTCAGGTTTGGAGCTCACCTGTGGGGGTGTGCCCCTATGGGGAAGGGATTCATGGCGTTTGGGTTCGGGGGCATGTGTTCGATATCTGTATCCGGGTTGGGGGTGGCCCTGTGGGAAAATTCATGTTGGGGTTCGTGGGGCGCTCATGAGGTTGAGATCGTAATTCATTGGGGGGTTGGGACTGTTTCATCCTTTGGCGGCTCGTTTGGTCCAGGTAGGCTCCTCTTTTGTACATGGTCCCCTATTCGCTGCTCGGGTTCGGGCAATGCCGGCAATAATCTGGGCTGTTGCTGGGGCGGTTTGCCTTTCTCCACTATGGAGGGAAGGGGACCACCTCCTGGGTCCGGGGGCTGGTTGCCCCTTTGGGGTATCGGCACCTGGACCTGGGAGTATAGAGTATGTATGGGGAGCATGAGTGAGTGTACGACGTCCATTGATGTTTGTCTTTACAGTGGGTGTGTGGGTGTGAGTGTTTTTATGTGTGCGCATGAGGGTGGGAATGTGTGATTGTGACTGTGTGCCTGTTTTTGTGTCAGGTTGGGTCTTGGGTTGCTCCCTCTCCTGGATCAGTTTAGTCCCCCCATCAAATGTGGGGCCTATTTCTTCCCCGCCACACTACTTGCTGGTGGCTGGTGTCTCTGCCCGCTGGTGTACTTGTTGTTCTCGGTGTCCTGGGTTGGGTGCTTTGGTGTGTGGGTGCTCACTCCTGGTGGCTGCTTCCCGTGGCCTGGGCCCCTGGACTCTGTCGGGCCTCTGCTTGGGGAGGGATGTGTCCCGGGGGCTCGTGTCTCTGGGTCCATGGCTGGATCTGCTCTGGTGTAGACGGCTGCCGGCGGGGCCTGTGGGCTTCCTGCTCTGTTGCTGCTGGGTGGTTCCCCTGGGACTCTCTTATTCTTGAATACAACAGTTTGTGAACAGCTGGCTTCATTTTGAGCTTACTCTCCTTGTGGAGTGTCATTGACTGTCTGTTGGCCAACTCAAGAGAAGTTATGGTCAAAGTTACGGTCATCACAAAACATTTCTGTAATTGAAATAATTTTTTATTGGTTTTATGTGCTAATTACATTTTCTAAGAAACAGAAGTTTGTGTTTTCATAAACTGTAAGCCATGATAATAATGATGTTTTGATCTACTCTGGCCACATGATGGCGCCAAAGTATATTTTGTATTTGCATTGAGCCAGGACGATTTATATAAAGTGCATTTTTGTTTTTTTAGGAATGCTTTTTGTTACAAGTCTTTTTTTAAATTTAAATGTCATAACTCGGTGACCAGCAGTTGGTTATTTTTCTGTGATTTGTTTTTTTTTTTGTTTGCACAGGGATTTGGTAATGTGGGTCTCCACTCCATGAGATATCTGCACCGTTTCGGTGCCAAGTGTGTGGGTGTCGGTGAGATTGACGGAGCCATCTACAACCCCGACGGCATCGATCCCAAACAACTGGAGGACTACAAACTGGTAAAAGCACAGCCGCCTAATTTTCCATTTCTGTAGATTTAGTTATTCTTTTTTCCATTTACAGTGAATAAACATTAAAATACATTTGATCTTTCATCTTTGTCCCTTTCGGCAGCAACACGGCACCATTGTGGGCTTCCCAGGAGCCAAGCCCTACGAAGGGAACATTTTGGAGGCTGACTGCCACATCCTGATCCCTGCTGCTGGAGAAAAGCAGCTCACACGCAACAACGCCTCCAGGATCAAGGCTAAGGTAAACACTTGCATCCACGAACAAAAGGTGTTTTTTAAAATTTGCCTTTTTGATTTACATTAAAGATTAACTTGTGTTTCTGTCAGATCATCGCTGAGGGTGCCAATGGACCCACCACCCCAGATGCAGACAAGATCTTTCTGAAGAACAATGTCATGGTTATTCCTGTAAGCAGACTCCAAATCCACACTATTTTCTTATTTTGAAAGGGAAAAGTTGATTTTGCTTTCAGATATGAAGTAAAATTTAAACTTCTCATATTTTATTGACAAGTTTCACTCAGATTGTCTCATTCTGCTTTTCCACATTGAGGAAAACTCTGTTAAAAGTTTTGTTTTTGTTTGAGCATGATAGATTGCTGTATTTCTGAGCACCAGTCTCCATTTCAACCAGACTGAGTTACCAGTAAGGTTGTCAAAATAATCAATAGAGATAATCAATTAGATAGAATTGATACTTAAAAAAATGAATTCTTTAAACATACTTATTTGGCTCAAAATTGTTGTCGTCCTTCTTCTGGCAGCAGCGCTGCAATAACAGACACTGAGCCCTCCCCCTCCATGCAGAGGCTCAACTGAACATTTAAGGCTGAAAATTAAACGGCGAGCTGCTGCTGGAAATTTAAAACTCCGCTAACATGGAGACTACGTCTGGAAAAGAGCTTGTATGACTCCCTTTAGCTGACAAAGCAAGCACAAAAGTGTTGTTTGGAGATACTTTTCCTTTGAGGCAGATGGACAGGAATGGCAGATAACTCCGATGCTAGCTGTGTTAACGCTACGATCAACACTCTAATCTTTGAGGCCAGGAAAGCTCCTGTATCAGCAACAGTGAAGTAGTTAACGCTGTCTATGTAAATACGGGGGCTGAATTTCTTCTACTAACCGGTTTTGTCCTAGTTAAAGCATTGATAATATTGCCATGCTGTAATTGATATTTCCTGCTCTTTAAGAGAAAGAACTCTGTCTTCAAATGGTATTGAGTATTTTTCTTGGTCTCTATTTTGACATTTTAGTATCGTGAAAACCTTAGTTCCTTGACTTCTCATGTTTCCCTGTTAGACAATTTAAATGATGTAGACCTGAGGTCCCCAAGGCCAAAGTCTGGGTCCGGACCCAAATGAAGGTTTATCTGAACCCGGATTGATTAAGGTTGAAGATTTTTACCCGCACATCTTTTAACTCAGAGAAACATTTTATTCAGACTCAAAAAAACTCAATATTCTGTCTTTTTATGGAGAGTTTAAAATCTCAGAAAAAGAAAACTAACCTTTTTAATGTTAGTTGCTTTCTAAATAAACACAAAGAAAATTGAGAATTAATTTTCTTTGCTCTAACTTTTGAATTATTTTTATATAATTTGTCAAAGAAGCAATCAGCATGCTGGGTTTGTTTGTTGATTTATTTTGTAAAAAGAAAGCAGAGGAAACGATGCATTCAGCAATCATTTTTGTAAACGTAGATGCCTATTTCAAAAGTATCCTATTTTACTTTTAACCTTCTTGTTTTTATTTATATATACATAAAAACAGAGAGAGACAAACAGACAAGGGGATCACACACACCTGAAAAAACAATGTCACTTTTTTATACTGTAAAGCCAAAGTAAATGTCCACTAGAAAAATATTTTTAAATATTGTTTATCGCTCCGTCAGCCTAAACTATGTTTTGTTTTAATTTTCCTTTTCATGGTTATATATGAAACATGATGGCAATAATTTCAAATAAATCTTTATTAGACAGTAATCATATCAAGTACAATTTTGGTGGCAGAGGACATTTTGTTCACAACAAGTAACGAAGCTCAAGAGTACATGATGTTTTTCTTTCCTGCAGGACATGTACCTGAATGCTGGTGGTGTGACTGTATCGTATTTCGAGTGGCTGAAGAATCTCAATCATGTCAGCTATGGAAGACTGACCTTCAAGTACGAGAGAGATTCAAACTACCACCTTCTCAGTAAGTTCAAAATGCTCGGCAATCCTCCCATAACCTCGAAAACGTGAATTTGAAAGCAAAAGGGTGGTGAGATGCAATCTGTAGAAATATTATGATTAATCAATAAAGTTTTACATCAAACATCATAAGGAAAAGAATAATAAGGGGCTGAAACTCTCTCTCTGATGTTTTTATTTAAAAATATATGCAATCTCATCTCTACAGTGATCTTGTTAGTTGGTTGGCGCAGGCGTTGCTGTCATCAATTTTACGTATTTTTGGAAAGTACTTTATCGTATTTCTAAGTCAAAACTTCATCCCTTTTTTCTGTTGCCATGTATTACACATTTGGACTTAAAGTTGATCTAAAAACTACCTAAGAACCTTCATTCAGTCAGGATTTTTGCATCAGCTTCTCCTTTTAGATTTAATCGGGGCTTCAGACATGGATCCCAGTAAAGTAACGCTTTACTTACCTGTGCTGCCATACTTTAGCTATTTATATTTCAAGCAGAGTAACTTGTGGTAGAGACGTACAGGCCGACAGACGCACCAACTGTTTTCTGAAAGCAGAGAGAGAAACCTCGCTATTGGACTCAAAAACTACTGAATATGATACATCTGATTTCGAACCTTTACGGGTTTACCAACACCTTTTATGTTCTGAAGAGGACAACGGTTGTTAGATATTTACACTGCTTAATGATTTTATTTACCTGTATTTTTAATTCCTAAATGTTAAACTGCTTAGTGTTATGTGGTTTTCTAAAAGCAAATATTTAAACAAGAAATACTGAAAACAGGCAAGAGGGAAAGTAAACTAAAGCCCACATTTATTAATAAGATTATATGATGGTCTGTGCTTTATGGTGCTCAAAAATTCATTAGTGTTGTAAAGAAAAGCAAAAAAATTTAATAGTGACGGCACCACAGAATGATCTGAAACCAATCCGCACATCTCGTGCTTCTCTCCTTTGTCCTGTTTCCTGCCTGCAGTGTCGGTGCAGGAGAGCTTGGAGAGGAAGTTTGGCAAGCAGGCAGGACCCATCCCCATCGTTCCTACCGCTGACTTCCAGGCCAGAATTGCTGTGAGTAACAGTTGTTCCTTTTTAAACTAAAGCAACTTGGATATTTTGCAAGATCTGCAGCAGACAACATTGTATTTAGAAAATAATCATATCTCTACAAGCTAATAAAGTCCATATGATAAACTTCTGTATGTCACCAAAC
>JAHUTJ010066453.1:0-25488 GCA_036250325.1 Characodon lateralis
CTCTTACTGGTGCAATGTGCAATCAATGAAGACTGGCTACCAGGCTGGTCCAATTTAGCCATGAAACCTCCCACACTAAAATGACAGGTGTTTCAGTTTCATTGTCCAACCCCTGTATGTACTGTATACTATGCTTCCTTCTATTTCACAGTTTGTGCTTCTGGTTTATGTGATTACCCAGCACAAACACATTGAAGTATATATTTTTAACAAAGTGAAATGTGGAAAAATTCAAGGGGTGTCAACTTTTGCAAGTCCTCGCATGCTCTCTATCTTCCTGATGGCCTCAAAAATTATCTGCTTTACATGAAACAATAACATCTCACCCACTATACAACAGGTTTTAATTAAACTAACACGATAGACATCCTTCCTTAACACAACTTGAGGTGTCACCAATCTAGTCAGTGGTCCTACTCCATCCATCACATGTTACTGTAAGTTTGCTAAAGCCCAAAACATATTATGACATTAAAAGCATAAAAGACTCTGGAAGGATGTTCTTGCATTACTGTAAAATGGAAGTTGTCTCCTAAAGGTCACACTTACACAACTTATTGAATTGTTGATTTTATCATGATAGTTCAACTGCTTTATCTATCTTGTAGAGTTCTAAACCGGCAGAATGTGTTAAACAAAACTGAAATACCAACGAAAAGCCCATCTGGGCTCAAATGAAATGACAGCGGCTCATAAAAGATGGCTGGCTGAGATATCGACGGCCAATGTTTCTTGGCAGCAGCAAAAAAAAAACAGGAGTGCATTCCTCGAGCATCCCACTGTGCCTATGAAACATAGCATGAACAAAAAAGTAAAAATAGAACACTATTTAATGTCTGTTCCATATGTGATTTACCTTAAAACCCATGTTATATATTTTTGAATATTCAGGTTATGGTTCACATAAAATAGATATGTCTGTTTTATTATAAAAATGTTTTCTTTAAACTTTGTCAATGGTTGATTTAGTTCTAAGTGATTAATTTTATTGAATTTATTTTTGGGGTTTTTTTTGCTTTCTTTTTTAGGGCTTTGGGTCAAATATGTTTAAACTGGACTCAAACAAAGTAGGATCGCTTGATGATTTGCTAATATGAGGCGAAGCAGAAGAGTGGAAAATAATGATTAAAACAGGCCCTTTTCTCTGTGATAAAATCAAAAGAAAACCGTCTGACACGGACAAGCAATAAATAGTTTAGATTTTCTCCTGTTTTCTACTGAATAATATTACAATATAATCCCACACGATATATCTACAGTTTTACATTTAATGTCTTTAGAAATCTGCCCTGGGCAAATAGATTTAAATTGGCTGTATTGAAATATGTATGATTCAGATAGACTGAGAAAATAGAAATTTCATGTTTTTATCATCTCATTGTGATGCTTGAGGTCTTCAAAACAAATCTTGTTAAAAAGTGACAGCTGAAACTGTGATTGGGGGTAATTGTCTGCCTCCCAGCGCTTTTCAATTAGGTTCACAAAATTCAATCCATTAACATCACATAATTTATTGATAAAACTTTTGAACTTCTAACAGTACTTTTAAAAAAAATAGTTTTTAATCACTTTAACTATTACATAAATAAGAAAAACTGTGTGTAGGTTACATCTGAGGTAAAGATGGCACCCCCTTTAAATGTACATTGGATATGAGGTATCCTATTCACGTTGACATCTAATATTATTTGGCATGCTGCATATAAATGAAACAGATGCAAGAGCTAAGAGAACATATGATATCCAGCTGGAAATAAAGAACTCCAGACCAGCAGTTTTTCATTACAGCACAAGACAGCTGGAGATATAAGATGCATCTCTTTCCTGACATTGTTAGTCAAATTATGTTGGCATGCATCTGTTTTGTTCAGATTTACACATGTCTCTTGAAAAGGAACAACAAACACTTACTGCAAATAAGGAGACCAACGTGTACAAAGTAGGGGCACATCTTTAGGCATTGTTCTGGCTCTTCAACATACTCTAAAAGAGCGACAAGGAGTTATATTGTACTAGTATTGTAAAATAAAGGTAGCCGAATCACTCTTCCTGTTTATTTAAGCATAAAAAGGATTGTCTTTCTAAGTGACTACTGTCATTACACATCCATGTTGAAAAGTAGTCAAACAAGAATACAGCAAATAATGTTGCACTGGTCAGTGCAAGACTGGTTCAGCTGTAATAAATCCAACTTCATCAGAAAATATGGAGGAAAAACTGGATAAAAACTGTTTAGATTTGCTAAAGTGAGAAAAAAAAAAACTATATGTCATATTGCCAGAAGATCATCTTGTTTCATACATACTGTATCTTCCTGCTGTTTTCATGAGGGAACGCAGACGGTACAGCAGGAATTGCATCCGAGCGTCATAATCCGTGAGTCAGTATGTATGCTTAGTGTTTACAGAAAACCATTGTTTTGCACGCTTGTTTTTAAATACATGCTGCAGAGCATAAACATTTACATCAGAATTATCCATATTTCATGATACTGGGACATCCAAAAATAACAGTTTAATTTGCATAAAGTATACTTAAAATAGATAAATTATGCATATGCTGTTACTACACCAACATTTTTTAATACATGGCAATGGCTTACGTTGTGTTTCTCAGCACACAGAAGCCAAAAAATTAAGACAAACTATACATAATAACAGACAGACAGAAAATTTTCTAAATCATTATTTTGATTTATTTATTTTTTTTATTCATTAGGCTGAGAAGGATTTTTTTGTATATGAAAAGGTCTCTCAGGGGATAGAAAAATATGTGCAATAGTTTCAGCTTTGAAGATTTGAAGATTTGTCGTTGGTGATAAGCTCCAATTTGTTTGTGGTTAGACGGCCTCGTTGTCATCACCATAATCTTTAGCTCCCCCCACAGATTCTGTTTTAGATTATAGTTGCGACTCTGGCACGGCCACACCAAAATGTTAATATTTTTTTCCATTGAAAGGAAACATTTTGGTAAAATTAAAAGATGAACAATTTTGTATGGATAATTTTAGGCTTAACTTTACATATTTGCATAGTTATCCACAGTGCATCCTGTGGATACCATATATAGAAGTATATGCACGGACACACAGTCTTGCAGTAAGTGTTAATGTGTGAATTTAGGAGGGCAAAGTAGGAACTGGTTTGGAAAAAAAGAGAACAAAAAAATGGAAATATCACAAAAATGAAGATATCATTGCAATTTTTTTTTCTGAAAGCAGGATGTTTACATATATAGTAGCAATCCTGTTCATGCCTGAACTCATCCTAAGTCAAAATATTAGCACTATATTTTGTGAAGTGAAGAACCTGTTTCATTTGTGTTAACTGAGGTCTAAAAACACTGCATTACTGCAAATAATGCTTATACAGTAGACATTTTGGAAGAAACTTTGAAGCAGTTTCCAAAGTTTTCTCCAGAGCTATATGAGACCACAGTGCTTTTTCTATTTTTTCTCTTTGTAATAAAGGCTCTAGACTTACAGTGCCAGTTCATTAGTCAGATTTGTCCAATCAGGGACCTATGACACCAGCTGAGTAAGTGTAACCATTATTTCCTGCTCTTATTGCCTGGTTTGTTTGATAGTGCCTAAACCGGAGGGAAATTATTTAATTTCAATGTGTAGAGAAGTCGAGAGCAACATTTACAGTCCGGTTATTTCTTTGAGCTGTGTTTGGTGGCTGTGGATTGGGATTTTATTTTCCAAATAGCTGGAATTGCTCAAAACAAAGTGCTCTGACAGAACACAATTTCACTGATACAATATAAGATGGAACAATTTAATCTGTTTCGCCATCCATTTATCCAACTAACCATCCATGAAGACACACACATGCACACACACACAGACAGAACTTGGGACATACACATGTACAAAGCTTAGAGCTGAGTCACAGAGGACAGAGCTTTAATAGAAATGATCCCTTATCACTTTGCACAGCTTTTTACCATCATGTGGTATGATTGCCTGGTTTACATAGGTATGACAAATGTCTCCAGTACATTATGCCATTACTACTATATGCAAAAGCATTTAGGGAATATAACTCATTATGTATATCTGGGAATTTCCTGTGTGTTATCATCGCTCTTGGCATACAATGGCCTGAGCGACTGATTTCCACTAACAGGGCGGAGGAAATGGGATCTACTACGAGGACACAGCAAATGGACAATTGTCTGATGTGTATCTGTCATTGTGGATGAATAATAAGGCCCTGCACCAACAAAACATATGATTATGTATTTAATTCTTGCAGAAAAATACTTTAAACAAAAGAAAGTGCCTGACTATCTGTAAATAAAAATGGCACCATGCACAAGTGTAAAAACTAAAAACTAATTTATTCTCAGCTGGGCAATTTCAAACACATTGAATATTTTGCAAGTCGGTTCAAGTTAACTATATTACCAAAAGCAATTCATCCAAAACATTGAGTTCAAATACCTTCAGTGGCTACAGGTGTATAAAATTAAATACACAGGTAAATCGACTGCTTTTACAAACCTTTGTAAAAAAATGGGTTGCTCCTAGGAGCTCAGTGTAGGCAAGAGTGGTAATGTGATAGGATGCAATTTGTTCAATAAATGTCCTTTCTGCTAAACATTCCACAGCTAACTGTTAGAGCTATCATACCAAAGAGCACAGACAAAGCAAGCTAAGGCCCATGATGTGTCAAGAAGACTAAAACTTTCTGCAGACTTCCAAGCTTCATGTGGCCTTCAGATTAGCTCATACACAGAAACCTTCATGGAATCTGATTCCACAGCCAAGCACCTGCATTAAAACTTTACAACGTATAGCATCTGCAACTGGTGAAGGTATGTTTCTCTAACCCTGTCTAACCTCACAAATGCACTTCTTGCCCTTTTGGATAGTCTTTATAATTGTGTTGAAGCTGTTATAGCTGGAAAGGGTGACCAAAAAATCTTAGAATTAAGAATGTGATTTTATTAAAGGTTATGTATTTGTCAAGGTAAGCATCTCAGTACTTTTGGCAATATAGCATATTTTGTCAGTCAGTTTCTCAAATAATATGAGAAACTGATTTCCAACGTATGCTCTTGTTTGAAGTAGCATATGGACTCATTTATCTCCATATCTCTCTTTAACAGGGACAATACTTACAATATCATAATTTGGAAACCCTGACTACAATGTGCATGACAAAATGTGTAAAAATATTATATAGGTTTCAATCACATAAAAAATTTTTTTCTGTATATAGACATTTCTTATTTTGATGTATCCATTTTTTGTTATAAATTTTTTTTTTCAGATGTTCAACCAAAAAAAACTACTGCCATTGGAAAATTGACTCCGTTTGGACAGATGAAGAGTAAAACGTACTACTTAGTATGTCGTGAAGAAATCCTAAATTTAAAAGTGGAATGAGTGTAAGTTGATGAGAGGGAAAACAGTTTTTACAAACTATGTACAAAAGCTGATGTTTAGATCACATTACTAATTGAATGTGAGCAAAAACCAGGAAAGTCTGAAGCTTTTTCAAGAATGATCTTGCCTGGTAAATCGCCACTTTTATCAACACAAAATTATTTATTTTTTTTACATCAAGAGCTGAGGAAGCATAGAAGGCTACATGTATGTTTAAATGCAGCCACAGCAAGTTTCTCAGTGTGTGACTTAGCATGCATTACGGAAGATTGATAAAGTGTATCAATGTGGTAAGAAAAAGACCAGCGAGGAAAAAGCAAACATTATTCTTAGTTGACACCTGCCTCAGCCTCTATACATCCCAGCTGTGCCCATAACAACCGAGCGGTCCCCAGGGAACAAATGCTAAATGCCTCTGACCTCTGAAAACGGGACGCACACATGTTACAGTCATACACACTGTTTGCTGCCAGAATCCAGAAAATGATCAGTCAAAAACATATACACACATACAAGTAGAGCCAAACACATGTTGTCACTATGCGTTTATGATAAGGACACTCAAGAATATGATGAAAACTTGTGTCTCCACATGCACATGTCCATTCAAATGAAGCAGGTGACAGCTCTTTGTTTTGTTTTTTTTATGGCAAAGAATTAAATGAGCTTTAATGTAATTACAGGAGCAGAGAAGACACTCTCTTTGCTTATTGCTCTGTACTATGTCATGCAGGAACATGCAGAGAGTTTTTGTCCAATCTCTAATGACCGCGGCACACCCATCCCACGGTAATCCGCTCATTTCTGTCCACTTACAGGATAAGAGGCTGCCAGAGAGGTAAATGTGGCATCTACCTGCGTGCGTGCGTGCGTGCGTGCGTGCGTGCGTGCGTGCGTGCGTGCGTGCGTGCGTGCGTGTGTATTTGCAAAAGAACATATACGGTGCTTGCCTAAAATATTTGCACCTGTTTAACTTGCCAAGACTTTGTCTTATTGCAACCAAACAATTTTCTGAGATGTTATGTGCTAAATCAAGACAAAGTAGTGAACAGGTGTGAAGTGGAAGGACCAAGATGCAGGTTTTTCATATTTTTAACAAAGGAAAATCTGAAGGTGTGCTATGTATTTGTATCAGCCTAGCCCAGGGGTCTGCAACCTGCAGCTCCGGGGCAAAAAGTGGCTCTTTGGACCTTTCACAATGGCTCTTAGGGTGTATTCACACCAGGAAAGTCCTTTGGTCCACTTGTTTGGTCCGGACCAAAAGCGAACATTATTTTTTTCATTTGGTGCAGTTTGTTTTCACATTGTACTTTTGCAAGGGAACTATTACTTGTACACAAAGCCACGTGGGTGACGGGGGCAGGACAGAGTACGGACTTGGAAATTGAGGTAAACAGCTGTAGACATGCTGCATGCAGCACCTCTGTTCTGCATATTTATGCTGTTGTTACAGCTGCAATATTATTGTGAGAGTCAAGAGCAGCTCATTCAATAATGACTTTGAGACGTTCCATTTATAATGTTGGAACCCCGTCAGAGAATGCGTGCTGAACGCCGACGTTTACTACGTGCCTTGTCCCACAACAAGCCAGTAGCGTTGCTAAGCAACACACAGCTTATCAGGTACGATTACCTTACAACACACACCTTTGCTACCGGCTACGGTGGCTTTTTATGTCCAAAGAAATGTACCCTTTTCGTAGTTGGTTCGGATCGCGGCCGGTTTGTATTCAGACCATAAGCGATCCGCACCAGAGTCCGTTTGGAAGCGGACCAAGACCACCTCAAAAAGTGGGTCTCGGTTCGGTTGTTTGGTCCGGACCAGAGTTCGCTTGAGTGTATTCACACCTGCACAGAAGGTCCAGACCAAGGGGGAAACAAAGTCTGGTCCGTTTAAAGCGGACCAAAAGTGGCAAGTGTGAATACAACCTTAATAACTTTTGCTAACTTTAACAGTTGCAGGTTTTGGCAGTTTTCCGTTGAATAGCTGCTTTCAGTTTCCACAATACAATGACACCAAAAGTAAAATCTTTAGGTCTATTTTTTATGTCATTGTGTTGGAAACTATTTGCCTTTTTCTTCTTTTTTTTCACTTTTCCACAAATAATATCCAATAGAAGAAATTCTATCCATTCTCTGTTTGCAAAGGTTTACAAAATGTTTTTTATTTATTTTAAAACTCAAAAATAGAAATAAAATGGTGGCTCTTCAAAAAACTACAACAAATTTCCCATAGTAGATATTTCTAAAAAAAAAATTGTGGGCTTTTTTTTTCCAAAAGATCATGTAACATTTCTGGCTTTAAATGTGTTTTTTTATTTAGCAGAACTGACAGCAAAAATGGCTCTTTGAATTGAAAAGGTTGCAGACACCTGCCCTAGCCCTTTACATCTTTCTATCAATTCTAAGCAGCTTTCCAGTTCCTGCAGAAAAAAAGACACTGTAAAGCATGATTCTGTCCCCAACATGTTTTATTTAGTTTTATTTTATTTAGGGGTATTGGAGAAAAGGTTTGCTGAGTATAAATGCATGCCACACATTCCAGATTTTTACTTTAAATGTTTGAAAACAAGCATATTTTTTTCTTCCTCTTATAGTGTCCATATAATGGCTGGACTTGATTCAATTATTAAGTAACGTGTGAAGGCAATTTGTTCCACAAGATTATAGGTAAGGGTCCCAGAGTAATTTTACATGTAATAACAGTTTGACAACTACATATCATTTCCATTCCACTTTACAAGTATGTGCGACTTTGTGTTTGTCTGTCATATAAAACACCAGTAAAACACATTGTAGTTTATGGTTGCAACAAGAAGAAATGTGACATTTTTTACTGCTTTGAATACTTTTGCTTTGGACTGTGAATTAGCAGCAGTGACAGGAGTAGAACATTGTGGATCAGTGGTGGTATAGAAAACTGGAAAGTCAGTAACAAAACAACAGCTAACAAGTGCACATTTGTATTGAAAGGGGTTGAACAGGGAACAGTAATAAAAGGGTAAACCGTCTCTTCACCTCATACAGAAACACAGCAGAGCAGTGATGGAAATTCTCCAACCGGACATTTCTCTGGAGGTTGGTAACCATAGGCACACAAACACACGATCATCTGCCTGCTGAGAAGGAACTTCGAACATTACCAATGAAGACAAAATCTTATAAATGCCACAATAGTCACACAACATTCAGGAGAATAAGAGTGACATTTTTTCCAAGCACCTTGCAGTCAAAGAGGCTGCAACAGCAGATAAGCATTTGGTGTGTTAATTGTCAGTGCAAATGGTTTGGCTGGGGATCAATTGCCACTTTATAGATGCACAAGCAGAAGCAAGCAAACAGATAGGCTTAACATCACACTGAAAGTGGCAGCAGTCATGTTTTTCTTTCTTTTTGGTTCACAGAATAAGAAGTTGGATATATTTCTTCATACCCCAGCTTTGCTGAAGTAGCATCAGTTATTTCACCTTCATTTTTGTTCTGCTATAGCATATTTTCTCTCTTATAGCGACCATTCTATGCTTCTCCCAGAGCTCATCATCCATCCTACCAAACTGTTTGTATCTCCTGGGTGATTTCCCAGTGATTGTCCCTCTGAGTACTCTGGTAGAGGCAGAGAGTAACTATTTGTTTAATGCTAATCACAGCCAGATGCCTGATTTGCCACCTTCTGGAGTCATTATGCATCACAATCACTGTAGAATTTTTAAAAACCAAATATGAAGTTGAATACAGACATTTTATACTATGACATTTATTTACTTGCTAATTTCCACATCTGACTTTAAAGATTTGAATTCTTTGTGTCACTTGATTGTAATTCTGTCGTGAAGCGACATCTTTGATCTTCACTGTGGTCTTGTGTTTTTGACCTTTCATTTAGTTTGGGTTTTGTCTAAGTTCCTTTAGTGGTTTCTTTTCTATTACTTGTTATGGTTTTCTTATGACTATTATTATATTCATTGTTATTCTAGCTCCTTTGTCTTCCTTGTAGCTTCTAATTTAGTTTCCCATTTAGTATAACTGTGTTTATTTATGTTTTAGTATTTGTTCACCTGCGCTCTTTGTTTACTAGTTTATTTTCTCTGTTACTCCTAATCCTGGTTCCCTTTCTGTGGTTTAGGTTTTGTTTATTTTTGGTCAGCTTTTCTTTATGGGTTCTTTGTTAATTATTAGGGTTTGGTGTTTCTTCTATTCCCTCTAGTTTCTCAGTTAACATTAGTTAATGATTATTCTAGGTTCTTATGTCTCTTTTGGTTTATTATCTTCGTCCATAGTTTTGCTTAGTTCTGTTTCCTTGAGCTTTGTTATTTATAGTTTTGTTTTTGTAGTCNTATTAGGTTTTGGTGTTTCTTCTATTCCCTCTAGTTTCTCAGTTTACTTTAGTTAATGATTATTCTAGGTTCTTATGTCTCTTTTGGTTTATTATCTTCGTCCATAGTTTTGCTTAGTTCTGTTTCCTTGAGCTTTGTTATTTATAGTTTTGTTTTTGTAGTCAGGGTCTTTTGGTTATGTTCTTATCTAGCTTCCCTCGTGTTTCGTTTTGTTTCTAGCCTTGTCACCTTAGCAACTATTCACATTCCCTCAGTTCTCTACTACCTGGTCCACACCTGAATTCCATCTCATCTGAATACCTGCCTCAGTTTCTCATTGGTCCATACTCCACTTCCCTCTGTTCATAAGCTCTCTGTTTTTGTTTGTTCCTCGCTGGTTCCTTCCGTTCGAATCCCCGTTCATATCTCCGTTCACCTACCTTTGTCTATGTAATTTGCCTACTATGTTCCTGCAGTACCAACTTCGTAAGTTTCTGGATTTCTTATATCTGCAGTGATTTTGCTACGTTCTTGCTACATTTGGAAAACCTTTGGATTATTCTTTAAATAAAGTAAGAAGACCCCTTTAAACATGCTGCTGCCGAGCTCTTGTCTGTGCTTTGGTCACTCTAAACCACAGAACGCGACAAATTCAAGTGAATTCACTCCAGAATGTGCAAAGTTCTATTGTGACACTGTGTACATTTAAAGCTACTAGTCAAGGATGTGTTTTCTTTTCAGGGATAGTTCAATGACAATGAACACATCTGGGTTATGAAGAACAAAGTTCAACTTAAGGATTTCCCAAAAAGCTAAGTTTTTAAAAGGTGCCCTGGATATAACCCATAATATTTAAAAGTTGTGCCGAACCATTATCATTATCTGGAAAATTCTTACTGTTAGATATTGACACCAGTGACCCCCTTAATACTCATTGCCATAAGATGGCTTAAGGAATTACTGTGGCAACTTTTCAAGATTGTAACATATATTCTGAAGTATTTAGTCTATCAAGCTTTTTCCCTGAGGAATACAACTCAGACCAAGAAGATTCTGATGAGGATCTGACAGTTGAGAGCTCCAGCTGCGATTTGTCCAAATCTATTTATTTATGTTTCATTCTGATCCCCTGACCCCCAAGCGATGACGGATACCCCACAGTGGATAGCAAAACTGAAGCACAAGGTGAGTAGGACCATGATCATCCTATGATCACTACAGGTGCATATCTGTTTGTATTCCTTCTATCTATTCATCCACTGCCCTCCACGTATCTGAGATTATGTTGTAGGGGTAAAAGGTCCACTAGGAAAACCCAGACATCCATCTCCTCAGAGATAATCTCCAGCTCATTTTGTGAGAATCCCAAGTCAAAAGGGATGTACAGTCATATTCAATAAATTAGAATGTGTTCCATTGAGGCTCATTTGTCAAATTAAAAGTACCTTTTGAACATACTAAATATATTGAACATAATTTTCATTAAGCCTACATTTCTGCATTAAAATTGTTCTGATGCAATAATGTAATCTTAAATGTTGGGTTTTTATTAGCTGTAAGTGGAAAATCCTCATAATTAACAGAAATAAATGCTTGAAAACATCAGTCTGTGTGGAATTGATCTATATATTGTGTTTCACTTAGAAATACGGTTACTGAAATGAAATAACTTTTCAATGATATGCAAATTAATTGAATATGACAGCATATAGTCCCTCTAGCAAGTTCTAGGTCTGCCCCAAGGTGTCCTGCCAGTGGGACCTGTGTGGGATTCCTAGCTTTGTACACATGTATCCTTTCAATGCAGATGAGCAGCTTAAATTCAACTTAAATTGAAGTTTTCCATCTGTGTAAGTACTTTATGATAAACCAGCAGAAGAGCAGTGCAGCCGGTGTTGGGGAATGTCCACACTGGATGAAAAACCCTGTGAGAATAAATTGTCTCATTCTTACTCTTCATCACTCGTGTTGACTGGAATGATGCTGATGATAGAGGCTGTACAGCAGGTACAGGCATGATGGTGCTAAGAGGAAGCCTTGGGTTCATTGTAAGTCTGTAAGGTTTGGGACACTGAAGTTGGAACTGAAGTAGTTGTATGTGGGCCATGTTTGTCATGTGTGTCATGTCTTTTAAGGAATCTGGAGGACTTTTGTTCAGCTGTAGTTTATAACACATATGGTCCGGATTCTTTAAAAGCAGTAAAATCAGAATTTGCATTCCCCCAAACCCTGCTGAATTACAAGCTGAATCAAATCATATGCTAACTTCATGAGGCGATGCAACAGCTCTGCAGGTTCTGGCAGGAAATATCGTTGGGAATTAAGAATGGATAAACCAGATGATGCGGTTGTCATAACTGGGTCAAGCTGATGCTGTATACCTCAGATAATGAAATTTCTCTACTTCTGTTGTCTCCACAAGCATTTAATTTATGTCAAATTATTTTGAAATTCATATGATGTTATCAGTAATGGCTCAGTTGCTTTGCTGCAGCTATACAGAACCATACAAGTAAACCACCCAACTGATTGTGGAAATGTATTGAAACACAGGGGAAAAGCACAGTCCTATCTTCTTGCATTGGAAATTGAACACTGACTTTTGATTAATAAAACACCAAAAGGAGGGATCACCATACAGTACAGCAACTAGATCACAATGGGAAAAAGGATGGATAATAGTAAGGCGCTTGGCTGTGAGCTAAATAAAAGTAAGACAAAAATCTTTGGTGGAGAAGCAGCTCAGTAGCAGGAAAACATCAGAAAGATTCAAATGTGTAACAATGACACCTTCAGCAGCAGCATCCTTCTTATTCTATTTTAGCAGAATGCTTCAGAGTAATTGCCTTAATGTTCAACAATGTTGGTGTGGGATGATTCAGTCCATCTTCAAGAACCGCATTTACCAACTGCTGAGATATTCACAAAAGTGTCTCCACCTACACATTTTCCAAGCTCCAGTGTGCACAAATGCACATTTCGACTGCTTTGCAAGCAACAAACAGCAGCATGTTATTGTGGTTTTGGATGAAATGTACCTGTAATCTTTATTGTGAGTTCTTTTCCAGGCCCTGACGGACATACTGCAGATAGTGTCAAACTGACTTTAAATGAGCAAGATCATTAAATACAATGAATCTCAGTCAAGCACTGTGTACACTATTCTCAGCTTGACCTCTTTTTAATACATTTTAGCCATCAAAACACCATTAATTTTCAAAAAATAAAGGTTATTGGCTGTTATGATAGAGTAAACGTTGTGTTTTAGAGAGGTTTTGGTTTATCACAACTTCCTTTATGAAGCAGGGGATGACACTTATACAGTGTAGCAGGATGTGAATGAGCAGTGAGTCCGTTTCTACTTAACAACTTAACAGAAATTCATGCAAAACTGCTTAAATAACCACAATATCCAGGCTTTAGGCATTGCTCCAGGGATGCCACTTAAGAACAGTCATGACCATATGTGTGAGTGTATGTACTGCATGTCTGTGTGTTTCAGTTATGTGAAGTATTATATGTCTCGGTGTGTGTCACACTATCTGTTGTAAAGCCATCTTCGGGGCATATTAGAGACTTTTATCACGAGGGCTCACAATCTTGGTTGTCCCACACAAGCCCTTCAGGCCACTGGCAGCCCTGACTCAGACAAAGGTCAGTAATTACTGCTCAGATTTTCTAACTTTATTACTGCATAAAGCAAGATTCTTCGTTGTGTGAAAAAGAGTGAGTAAATACTGGATTCACTTAAAAGCAGTGGTTTGCATGAGACTATTCTACATTTTCTACATTTTGATATTACAACTACAAACTTCAATTTATTTTACTAGGATTTTTTGTGACAGACCCAAACAATGTGGCTCACAATACAAATGGGGAAAGAAAATGATCAATTGTTTTCACAGTGCTGTGCATTTTTCTATTAAGCCAAATTTACTCTTGTACTTCTAATTAAAATCTAGTGCAACCAATTGCCTTCAGAAGTCATCTAATTAGAAAATAGAGCTTACCTGTGTGTAATTCAATCTCACTATAGGTACGGCTGTTCTGTGAAGGCCTTAGAGGTTTGTTGGAGAACATTTATGAACAAACAGCATCATAAAGGCCAAGGCACACAGTAGACAGGTCAGACATAAAGTTGTGGATATTTTTATAGCAGGCTTAACTTATGAACCTACATTCCACGCTTCAAACAATTCACGCAGCACTATTCAGTCCATCATCAAAAACTGGAAAGAGCAAGGAACAGTGGAAAACCTTTTTTATTGCCTTATACAAAATACTATGAATTGTGGGAAACTAATGCTGCACATCCTCTTAAAAACACCACCTATAAAGACATACGGTGCTGGCAATATCATGTTGTGGCATATTTCAAAACCCGGTGAACATGGCTGTTTACCTAAGGTGACAGGCTATGCAAATAGGATGTTAATCATTGCAGTAGCCAAGAGTCCCATTGTAACAGGAGGAGCTGCAGCGACCCACAGCTTTGGTGGGATAATTTGTTGCAAGGACAACTATTAGACTTACACAGCACAAACTATTCTTTGCAATTTGCATTAAGCCATGTGGAGGAGCAGCAAACAATGAGGAAGAAGCTGTCTCGGTCAGATGACACCAACATTGTCTGCATTGAAAGAACTATATGTCAGGTTACCAGCTCTGCAAGTCACCTTATTCCTGTTATGAAACATGATGGTGGCAACATAATGCTGTGGGGATGGTTCTTTTTAGCAAAATAGGGAAGCCTGTCAGAATTTATGGGTATTATAGATGGAGCTAAATACAAGTAGCCTTCAAAACAAATCTGGTAGAAGTAGCAAAAGGTAGTCAGAGGTACAATGTAATGGTTCAGCTCAAACCTCGTTCATGTGTTAGCAGGGCCCAAGTCAAGGTCAGATCTAAATCCAACTGGACTTGAGAAGAAATTACTGATTCAATTTGTTTTCTATTCAGTCTGAGCAAGCTTGATCTATTCCGCAAATAATAATGGCAAAAACTTTACTCTGCATATGCAAAGCTGGTAGAGACATAACCCAAAAGACTTGCAGCTTCAATGGTTGTGAACAGTTGTTCTACAAAGAATTGACACAATAGAGGTGAATCCAAATGCGTGCCTTGCTATTCAGATTTTAACTTTATTTTTACAGATTTTTAATTTCTTTACTTTGTCTATATTTGCATAAATTTGTGTTGGTCTGTCACATCAAATCCCAACAAAACACTGAAGCATGTGGTTGTAAAGTGATAGAATGTGACAAAGTTCAAGGAATATGAATACTTTTGCAAAGCACTGTACCATCATGAGCTTAGAAAGTTTTATCTCTGATTAAACACATAAGATCTCACAAGCTTTTGCAGATACTTCATTGCATGGACCAAAATCTATTTTTTTTTCTAACAGCCATTAAACTCTTTAGCCCCAGAGAAACAATGCAAATGGTATTACATTATGAGCCAATAAGAATTAGGAGGTTGGTCATTTCCTCTTTCCTGCGCTAAGGATGACATAACCCTATTTTGGGATTTCCATCTAATAGCCCTACATATCTCTCTCTTACTACTCTCTCTCTACTCTCTGATACTCCCCTGAGATTCTGTTCATTCTATGAGAAAGGCTGCTCCACATTGATCCCCACTATCTGTGTCGGGTCAGCAGATACAGCCACGCTCAGCACTTTCTGTATGCCTTGAGAAAACCCTAACTGTCACATGCTGCTGTCTCCTACTATTCCGGAACATTTAAACTCCCCTGAGAGTGGTGGCGGGCGATCTTTGATGATCCTTCTGGGTCACGACGCAGCACTAAGAAGATGTCAGATATGTAGATAATATGTGGCATGCAATATCAAACCTTGGCATACACGATGCTGCTTCGTTTGAGCACGTCAGATTATTTTATGTGAAAAGACAGAGGTGAGTTGAATTGATTGAATCACCGAGTTCAACCAAAGGTTACTTTGCGATGCGCTTTCTGGAGAAGTAAAGGGCTTTGCCACACTTTGCCACGACAATTTCTTCACAGCAACATGAGGCCCGCCAACTCTGAACTGGCTTGCTTTGACTTGAGACCTATGCTTAGCAGCACAGTGACCTCCATTATGGTAATGCCTTTTCACTAAAAACCTAACTTCTTCTGACAAAATGACAGAAAGCCTTACATACACTCAGGGGGGTGTTCAACCTCCTGTGAACAAGTGTACTGTACAATGGTTTCACGATTGCCAACATGTGCACAAACATGACATGTCGCATCTAGTCCTTTGAGGAGGAGCAGAGTGGGCAGCTTATATCTGCCCGCAGTATCTATGAACATAGGTCACCACCATCACAGTCTCAGGGGGTCCATCATATCCAGGCCAATACTATAAATAAATACATGCCATAAATGCATCTGGTGCAGCACACAGGGACAGGAGATGCTTTTTCAGCCAGTAGAACCAGTGTCTTAGCAGTTTTATTGATTTGCCCCTAAAAACGCATGAGCTCACTCTTCTTCGACAAGTTAGAACTTCAAGAACACGAGAGCTAAAAAGAACAACCCATTTAAAGAACTGTAATTGAACAAGCAATCCCTTCTACAGAATGAAAAATCATTTTTAAAGTGCTCGCAGGAGTGAAATTGTGAGGAGATTATACAGATTTTCTTGTTTTCTGAGATGAAATTATAATCATCACAAATACAGAAAGCAAAAGGTAATTGGATGACTGTGAAAGCCCCTTTTTTATTCAAATTTCATAAAGTTCCTCAAATGAGGGGGAAATCACATATTTACATTGTGATGATTGTTCTTAATTGTTAAATCCAAAGTTTATTCATTACAGTAGAATACGGATTTTACTGCAGTTACACATTGTTTACTTTAATATTGGAAAATGGAGGAAAGAATGTCACACTAAACAGATCATGACACTGGGATATTTTCGTTCTCCTTTTATAATCAAACAAACTTCTTTGAGTGTTTGCTTTTACTTTGATTTGGCTTTTAGTTCATTGTTTGAATAAATGGAATTAATTTCTTTTATCAAAAGCCTCATACAGATAATTAGACATTTATTGTCCCCTTATCAAATCCATCTCAACATTTTTAAACTGACTTTGTGCCTTAGTTTCACAGCAGGCTCCCATTATAATAAAATGTAACTATAGTCACTGAGCTTCACAATCTGCAAAGTCCATTTAATATTTAAACCTGAAATCTTAATGTTCATGAGGGGAAACGTTAGCATGATAGGACTTTCTAGCTGAATACAAGATGTCAATCACATTTCCGTAAGTAGTTTGCTAAAGTATTCTTATGCCTTTTCCATATATTATCATTTTATGTATCTTATTTTATTTCATGGGCCAACAGAAAGAAATGCTTAACTGTAAATTTTAAAAGGAAAGGATACATGGTTTTCAAGATATTTTACAAATAAAAATCTAGAAGTATATGTTGTAGAGTCACATTTGCTGCAGTTACAGCTGCAAGTCTTTGGGTGCATGTCTGCACTAGATTTGCACATCTAGAGACTGAAACAGAGACTGAAAATTTTTGCTCATGCCCATTTGCAAAATACCCTAAGATCAGCCAGATTGGATACAATGGAGAGCAATTTTTCAGTCCTTTCAGACATTCTAAGTCGGATTGAGGTCTGCAGTTTGCCTGAACCATGCACTAAAAAGCGTATTTGGGACTCATCTGAGGAGAACACCTACTTGTATATTAGCTGTATCCGTATTTTGCTTATGGTAAATTATAAACAGTACTTATTGTGCTTTTCTTTGGCTATTCAATTGCTTTCTTCTAGCCACTCTTCCATAAGGAAAAATTTGTGGAGTACATGAGTAATAGTTGCTCTGTAGACATATTCTCACACTGGAGCTGTGATCCTCTGCAGCTCCTCCAGAGGCATTTTGGCTGCTTCTCTACTTAATGCTCTCCAGATGGATATGTCTTGCAAAGTTTACTGTTCTGCCATATTCCACCCATTTTTAAATGATGGATTGAACAGGTCTCTAACAAATGTGCAAAACGTGATATTGTTTTATAACCTGCTTTAAACATATCCACAACTTTATCCCTGACCTGTCTGCTGTGTTCCTTGGTCTTTTTGGTGCTGTTTGTGCAATAACAAACCTCTGATTCCTGATTAAATTACACACAGATGGACTGTACTTCTAAAAGCAATTGGTTCCACTGGATCTTATTTAGAGGAGTCAGAATTAAGGCAACTATATACATTAGCATGCCATACTTTAGATTTTAAATTGTAAAATATGAAAATTATTTTTCAGTTTCCATCTACTTCTCTATCACTTTGTGTTGTTCTGTTGCAAAAGATCTAAATAAACTACAGTGACATTTGCAGTTGAACATAACACGTGAAAGGTTTAAGATGTATGATTCCTTTTGCAATGCACTTTATCTATTTCCTTATAAGGTGAAGTTACCCCACTGACAGAGCAAAATGAAAGGCCTATCACTCATTCCATAAGCTGGTGAACTAACCAAGCACACGCTGAACACCCAAAGTCTTTCTTCTATCTTCTTCCAGTGGTTCCCCTCCCTCCCAAAGCTTTGATCCTCTAAGCCCACAGAGCTTCAGTATCAGTCCTTGGTTACACTAAAACCCAAGCTCACACATCTAGAGTTGTAACAGAGGACCAACATGTGCCTCACTGTTAAGCCTCTCAGATGATATAATCCTTCTTGCTTCTTTTTTCACCTCAAAACACTCTGGTTTTAAACCAAAGATGCATTATTGGCTGTGCCTTGAGTCTAAAATGCCTAAATTACTGAAACATCTGAGGAGTGACGTGGCAGTCTGATCACAATAGTTCCACACTATCTCCAAGATCCTTATCTACAGCCCATTTTCCTCTTCAGTACTTTCAGCCTCCTCCTAACTCTAACTAACTAACCTCTGCTCTCAGACCTTTCACCACTGAACAACCCCAGAGTGCCTCTCCATCAGCATCACCAGCACCACCACCCAGTTCCACACAACCAGGGGAAATGGACTGGGTCTGCTCAGTCTACCAATGGCTCCACTGACAGGGGATAAAGGGATAAAAAGCCTCTGCTCAGGGACTGATTACTTACATCTGCCAAGCTAAATCCCAGTGCCTGCACCATAGACATTTATACATGTACAAACATCATACGGGCACACACTTGGCCTGCCGCTAGCAGCAACAAATGCACTCATGCATGTATTGTTTTCTGACATAAGCAGGTGGTATGCAGAAAATTATGTGTGTGTGTGTGTGTGTGTGTGTGTGTGTGTGTGTGTGTGTGTGTGTGTGTGTGTGTGTGTGTGTGTGTGTGTGTGTGTGTGTGTAAGTTGGCTCAGGACATTAATTTATAAATCAAAGATTATTAAGAAGTAAATGTATAATGAAACCAGGGATAGAAAACTGCTAAAATCATGACAATATACACGTCGGTGACATCATTAATAATAAAATACATTGCATAACACTCCGCCTGTGCCATGGAAATGTCCTCTCTTACCTTTAAGCGCCATGTAACCTCATTATTGTTGATGCAAATTTACATGTATAGTATTCAGTAGCCTCTAACCAACTTTAAATATTATGCTGTCACTGGTCAATTGTTGTTCAATATATTATCTATAGTGAAGTAAAGACTATATTTTCAAAAGATCTTCCACTAAAAAGTATCACTGAAAGGAATACATTGATGGTTTTAGTGCTGATAATGTTTTTTACTTTAAAGTTGTTCAAAAACATGATCAGCGTTTGGATTTTCAGCAGCCATCTACACTAAATTAATGTTTAGATGCAAATGTATCTTTGCCATGAAGCAGTTTTCACCCTTTCACCATAACATTATCAAATAAGAGTACAGTCTCATGAGTTATCACTGATTGGCAGTATTGGAACAGTGGTATTCCCAACAAGCGGATGTGAGGATGGCCCACTGCCCTCTTGCTTCCAGCTCATCTTTCTCACCAGGGGATTGGAGGAGGAAAATCATAACTCAGATAAAGGCATATTAATCCCTTGGTTTCTGAGCATGTTGCCACTGAGGACTTACTCAACAGAGCTTTGTGTGCCTGTGTCACACAAACACACCTGTCCACATACAAACACAAAGGCATGTTTGCCAGAAAAAGCAAAAGCTCTCACTTCTAATTTATTGATTAAACAGGTTATATCTATATTTGATATGTCACCTAATACAAACTTAAGACAATACTTTGATGAGCTTAGGTAGTATGTTTCTCCTCAAATAAGGACAGTTTTGTTAATTTTGACAAACACAGTAAGCACTGAAAGTCTTAAAATTGGCCTGTAGAGAATACAAAATAGGATCCCTGAGAATAACTCTTGAGTATGAAGAAGCAAAGAGAAACCAACTGATTGACTGATTTCCATCGTGAAAATCAGGTAATGAATGGTGGCTCGCAGGTCAGAATCTTGAAAATCTGATATTTTGTTGATCCGTAAACACACCACAGGACCAGGTCGCAATGAAAGCAAACCTCTTTGGTATATGAACACTTCTAATAAGTGAAAAAGACGGTTATCTATTTTCAGTATCAGTGAGGGGTTTAATGTGGAACGATATAGATGTAAGAAGGTATTGAGGGCACTTTGTTTTCTACTGTCGTCCTGTCCTTGTTTGGTGCGGCTGTTGCCTGTGGTGCATTCAGGCTGTGAGCTAAACTTCTCAGTAAATAAAGTGTACTGAATGGAGTGCAGAAAAGTTGCTTTGTTTCATATTTTTTGAGTTTTTAACAACTGTCAAGGAACATCCTTCATATGGAAATTTTGTAAGGAATACACATGAAGTTTTACTAATGCTAACTATGGTAATTTCTAATATAAGATGCAGAAGCAAGTCTAAAATGTCAAAGCTGTAATTTAATGCATTTTAAAGGTGTATAATAAAATGGCATCCTACAGAAACATTTAGATAGAGGAAGAAAGTTCAACAATAATGAGGGAAAACTGGGAAAAAAAATAGTAAGGAACAAGTACAAGTGGGGTCAGGACCTGGTGGAAGGAGCTTAAGAATAATTTAGAGAAACATACATTAAAAGAAATGAAGAGCATCAATAATAGCTATGAAAACTGACAACACCAAAACATTTGAGTTGCCAAACACACTGTCTGAATGACAAATGTATCACTTCTGATTTATTTTGTATAAACTCCAATACATCATACAAACTTATGTTTTGAGAGTTGACACTTTGAGGAATTAAGAAATGTATGACACATAAAGTTTATTTTAAACTGTAATTACAAAACCGTAACAATTCATCTGAATTCGAGGGGGGCTTGCTCGCGGCGGCTTTTAAGCAGGAAACGCCACTGTGCAGTGCTTAAATGCAACGAGATTTCACTCCGTTTAAAGGGGGACACATCTTGAATCCAATTACCGCCATCTTCAGGCGTGATAAGAAGAAGGTCTTTAATCTCCAGGAAGATGCATTGATTCGTGACTGAAAAAGCGGCGGATAAAGTGACGTTTGCAAAAACAAAATAGAGTGCAGCGTTTGAATGAAAGCCAGTTTAGTGAATAGCATCCTAAGATTGTGGCAACTGTAAAGAAATGTTAACACAAGAGCATATGACTTAAGAGTGGCAGAGTGATGCAGTGGCTGATTGTGGCTTCGACATCAGCGATGGCATAATAACCTTATACTGTACTGTCATTCACTTTGGTGCAATGGGAACACAGTCACCAAAACCAAAGATGCACAGACACTAAACACAACAAGAAGCAGCAGAAGCTGCTCTTTGGACACACAGAGCAGAGCGTTGCGGGGAAGTGCGCTCACACACGCAGGGGCGACACGCACACACACGCATGTTTACCTCAGTGTCATAGATTTTGGTGATGAGTAAAAACGGGTACTTCCTGGACTCCCGTATGTGCTGGATGGCCAGCTCAACCGCTGGTTCGATCCCCTGGCTGATGCTGCTCATCAGGGCCGACTCGTTCATTGGCATCAGCACCATTATAGGCAAGTTTTCTCCGTCCCTGGTGAACCAGCTGTTGTCCTGTCCGTGTTTGGTGCGGTCGTTGCACACCTTTGCCACACCGGGGTGAAATAGCAAAACGGATAGGAGCAGGCATCCCGCTGGGAGGAACACCTCCCAGCCGCTGCAGTCCCTCCGGGCTGGAGCCATTCTGCCGTGCGGGGTGACCAGAATAAAATCCCACCGTGGACTTCACTGCCCGGGCATCGCAAAGTCGGGATGCTCAGATGCCCACCTCTGAATGAAAATTTCGAATTGAAAGCAGAACAGGCGCAGCAGTGACCCTGCAGTATAAGCAAACTGAGACAACACTTCTGTTTTGTACCAACACCTCCGTAAGAATATTCCAAGGGCTCAGAGTGGCGTTGCAGAAGGAGATTTACAGCCTCTCCGTGTCCGTCATCTAAACGATTTCCTGTAATTTAACACAGCTCCTCACCTTGAATCTGAAGCACTTATCACAAGATGTTCTAAACAAATCCCGCGAAACACGGAGAAAAACAACCCTATGGATGTAAATGGAAATTAATTACTCTTGCAGACAGTTCTTTCCTCCGGAGTAAATTCCCAGTCAAATGTGTGCACTGCCAAACGCAGATTCAGTGTGGAAAAACTGTAAAATAATTCGAGGTAAGACAGTAATGCGACAAAAACGGACGAACAGAGCTGAAGTCAAAAGGTTGATTGCACAATTCCCAAAAAAAGGGAGGTCGGGAGAGTCTGTCCTGACAGCCTGCGGGACTGGGATGCTCATATCCGATAGTGCGTCAGAGAAGCGCTGCCGCTGCTGCTCACCGTGCGCGCAAGAGGGAGCACTGAATGTGGAGGAGGAGAGAAAACGAGGGAAGGGGGGTTGGGGTATATGGTGGAAAAGGCTGCATTGGCTTTATGCGGGGCAGACTCAACGGCCTGACAGCCTAAGGGTGATTTACTGTGCTTTTATGTTACAGCAGATAGACGGCGGTTCAAAAGCACGGTGCAGGCTGGGTAAATATATATGAAGCGTTATACGTATATGTGATCAGCATGTTATTTAGTCACATAAAAGAGAAAGCTGTATTTTTAGTTCCACATTAGAAATGCTGATCCTCGGGATGAGATTGTTCCCATGCACAGGCAGCTGGGATTTGAGTCCCTGTGCAGCTCTGTAACACCTGCCGAGATTTTTTTTCACTGTTATAAACGTTAATATCTACCCTGGTGGAAAAAAAGTGAACTGAGTAAATTAGATACTAACGCACTTTTGCTGTCAAACAAAACCTTACTATACTTCAAGTATGTTTTAAGAGTTTACAGATTTGTATACCTTAGGGTCATTGGGTCAATTAATGTATAATAAAATTGTTATTATGAAAGTGCTACACCCCTGCATATAGAGGTCCAACATCCGCTAAGACTCAGTACTAAAGATAGATTCTGACAATATTGGGCTTCCCTAAAAGAGGTTAAAATCACCATTTCACCTGGTCTAATATCTACCCAACCCTAAAACACAAAATATTTGGGAAACACTGAATTTTAAGCCCGGTGTTAACGTTTCAGAACCATAGACAGTGAAGAGGCATTAGCTCTGTCCATGGTGCTGAACTATCCACGCTATTTTATGTAACTGATGAACATTCTCTCTGTGCAAATTAGCTTTTAGCTGTATTTCCCTTGGGCAATGCAATCACAGATCTCTTTTCTTAAGCTGCACAGAAAAAAAATGGCTATCTTTTTAGATAGCTTTCAATAAATATGTCAGTGTTTTATTTAACCTCTGGGAGGGGGGGGGAAGAATAATAACATGCTCGGGATGTGGAAAATAATTTTAAAAATAGTCCAGCTTGAATAAGTGAGTGAATTGTTTGCATAATTATCTATAAATAACTTATCGTATTTATTTTATTATATTTGTAAGACAAATTTTCATTATAGTAAGGAGATGTAAAAAAAATTTCATTTCAACCATATATTTTAATCTATAGAGTCCTAGAATAGAATTAGAACCCCTCGTTAAACATTCAGCTCTTTATATTGAGAAATGTTTACATATTGATTTCTATTCTCGTTTTCTTATCTAATAGAAAATGATTTAATTGGACCTAAACAACAAAACAATGTCCTTCTTTTAGTAATTAAACAAAAGAGATGAACAAAGGGAAAATCTTACAGTTGAGGAAAAACAGCAAGTGATACCCGTTAGTGGAAATAACTTCAGTGAGATGCTTCTTGTAGCCATCTATCTGTCTCTGTCATCAGTCTGAGGAAAGTGTGCCCCACTTCTTACTTTCAGCTGTGAGATGTTTGAGGGGTTTTTTTGCGTTTGTTTTGTTTTGTTTTTTTAACATGGACAGCCCATTTTAAGTCATAGCATCGCAATGACATCAAGATCTGGACTTTGACTAGACCCAAGGGTTCTAGTCATTTCTAGTTGATTTTTCTGGTATGTTTTGCGTCACTGTCATGTTATAGGGTCCAGTTCTGCTTCAGCTTTAATAGTTTTTTTTTACATATAGTATCACATTTCCCTCAAGTAACTTCTGATACATGGTGGAATTCGTGGTGGACTGCATGGTGGTGAGCAGGCCATGTCCAGCTGCAGCAATGCATTCTTGGTGTTCACAATGGTGTTCACTTTCACTTCAAGAGTCAGGAAAACAAACAATAAGGTTTTCTAATGTGACTATACTTATTTTTTTTCTAAACATTGAAGCACTATGCAGATTGTGCTGGTACGAACCATGTGTTTTACTCCATGAGATCCAACATCCACTAAGATTCACCAAAACATATCGTAATAAGGTTTAGCCACTATGAGGTTATCACAGAATAGCTTTATGTAAAAAATTATTACTCCTCACAACTAGTTTTTATCAACTAAAGTGTCTTCACCCTGTAACCGGTGGGTTGCCGGTTTGAACCCCTGCTCTGTCTGTCTCAGTCGTTGTGTCCTTGGGCAAGACACTTTACCCACCTTGCCTGCTGATGGTAGCGCCGATTGTATGACAGCCTCACTTGTGTCATCCTGCCCCGGGGCAGCTTTGGTTACAATGTACCCTGAGCCCTGAGCAGTATGTTCCTGTTTTAGAGCCAAGTACACTGATTACATGCTTACAGTCACTTGTACTGTCTATGGTGTTAAACTATCAATGATTTTCTATTGCCACAGCTTTGCTAAACATGTTCCTGCTGCTGCTATAATGTGCAGAGTAGCTTTCACCTGTATTTTCCTGGGTAGGTGTTAATATAGTATTTATTATGGCCATATGCAAAAGTGTCTTTTTTCTCCTGCTATTTTGTCCGGCTTTTCTCCTTCTTGCGTTATATTTCAGTGTTTTATGTTAAAAGACAAAATAATATGCTCTCAAAAGTAATTTAAAAAATCTTTTAAAAATATTTATTTACATTTATTTATTTATTTATTTATTTATTCTCTTGCTCTTGGTGGAAGACGCGTTTTCTCTCTCTCCCTCCCTGCTGATCCCTGCTTCTGCTTTTTGTCTGTATTTTTCTCAGAGCCTCGCTTTGCATATCCTCCAAACTTTTCAATTATGGATTTGGTCAGCTGGACTCTCAACATAATTGATCAAATATTTTTTTTCTTTTCAACGGGAAGACAGGGTAAAGGAGACCCTCTTGTCCAGATGGGACATTCTTCTCTGGAAACACAATGGATTCTTGGAAGCAGTGGAAGATTGTGTGCCTGACTACGATGTCGGTCGAGGACGTAGAAAATGTGTACATATTTGGACTTTTGATAACAGGATTTCTGCTTTTTGGAGTTGGTGGTTACC
>JAHUTJ010066454.1:0-11066 GCA_036250325.1 Characodon lateralis
CAGTATATAATTCCACATGTGTTAATTCATAGTTTTGATGCCTTCAGTGTGAAGCTACAATATTCATAGTCATGAAAATAAAGAAAACTCTTTGAATGAGAAGGTGTGTCCAAAGTTTTGGTCTGTACTGTATATATATCTTATCAAGGCTTTCCTGAGCCAGAAGGGATCTATAGTCTACTCACCAAGTTCTTGCTCTGCGAAGGTCTTCTCTACCAGTGGAATGTGTTTGAAAACCGCCAAAGGGGCGTACATAGGAAGCATTCTGATCAGCTGCCTAAACAACCTCAGCAGACTCCTTTTGTTGTGTAGGACTTACTTAGATGATTATCTCATCCATAAGGTGAGGTTTGGAATATAGATGGATGAGTAAACTTGAGAGTTTCACTATTTGACTCTGCTTTTGCATCACCATGATAAACAAAGGAAGCAATGTATCTAGCTCCCACTCCCTACAAGCATCACTCACGAACAAGACACAAGATAGTTAGCCCTGATTGAGGTAGAAGGTGACTCCAACCCTGAGGGAGCTCCAACATCAGGCCATTTTGACATATGTCCCACTTGCCTAACATCTGCACAATCCATCCATCCAGCCTCATGCAAACACAAAAATAGAACCTCTAATAATCTGAGTTTACTTCTAGTACTGATGTCCAATGCATCTACAAACACCTTTAGCATCTGATTACCTTCTCTTACGGTTTTGATTGAGTGTTTTGTGCGCCGGTAACTGCCTCACACCATACGATACCCCTTGACTTCTAGACATGCCTTTCTATTGCAGTTGAATATTTTACATACCCATCATTAGTCTGCCTGTTTACCAAATTATGTGTGAATGCAATTATTGCTTATGTGTTCTTAATTCTTTTTAGAAGTGTAGATAATATTGGCTTGATTCCCAGAGTAACGCTGGGGAGATTAGAGTAAGAAAAAATGTTTACGATACAAACTTATATTCGGAGTGACGTATGTTGTGGCCACATTGAAGCAGGATAAAATGAGCTAATTAATTGGAATGGATCTGTCAAGCATCTGCAAAAGGAAAAAAAAAAAAAAACATCTATAGATGTAGGTGTGTTTCAACAACCTGAATTGATCCAACAGAGATTACAGTTCTTGGCTGAGAATTTCTGTCCTCTGCTAGACAGCTGCTATGATGACTGGAACCTCTTCATACATCGATAAGAGGAATGAGGGTTTATTGATCCCAGTGGGGAAATAGGATCATTGCAGCAGGACGGTGCAGCATGGGAATAAAAAAAAGTGGACTGCAAGCACACAGAGGAAATGTACAACAGGCTGTGCAGCAATAGAATTAAGAGAGGGAAAACAAGATATGTCATGTATTGAAGCAGATGTATCGATTGACACATAACAGATAAGGCTAAGGATATCAGATAAGGATAGTGGAAATGAGAACTTTAAACCTTTAAAAAATCTCAAATCTGATCCACCGACAATCTGTAAGGCTGCTGTGAGCCCTTTAGACCCACTGGTCTTTTCGGTTTTAAAGTTTTGCAACAGTCTGTGGAATATCAGAGGATTATTATAGGCAGCAGATACCATATGCATCCTAATGATCGGCCAAGCCTGCTGGCAAGACTGCTGACGTTTTTGAAGCTCCCCACTATATTAAGGAGTCATAGATGGAATAATTCAATTTGCAATGCCTGCTCCAAGTTGGGAAGTGGGAACATTACTTAGTAAGATATGTATTATGTGAGGCCAATCCATTTCACACTGTTACAGTAATGTGGAGCTTAAAGCAACATAAAGCAAGGACCTGGGTGGTCTGTTGCATTAATTTCAGAGTGATGAAAAGTACATTTTCAACTCCTGGATTTCTTCTGGACTAGAACTGAGCCTAATGCTTCTGTTTGGAAACTGCAGCCCCTTATTACAGCAACCTTTAACAAACTGAAATGTCCACATCTTTGTTTTTGGTTAGGTTGATGCACCCAATCTACTCTAATACCAGCACTTCATGGGTACTTGTTCTACTGAAGGCTGTACACAATAAAGGAACAATGACAGCTTTCACCTTGAAGAAGTAAATGATTCTTCCCATTAATCTTGTCGGATTTACGTGGTCATTTAAAACAAGTTAGGGTAAATTATTCTTCAGCGAGATGGATTATTCACAACTGGGAAATACTCTATAAGGTTGCATGGCTTTCCACCAGTGAACATTCTATCAGATTTACTCCAAGGCCAAACTATGCAATGCTCAGAGAAATTACATAGAAAGATTTGACAGGCCAGTTAGCATGTCAGGTTTTAAATTGAACATTAGTATTGTTATTAGTTATTAGTATTAGCATTGTTTCATGACTAATTCCTCCTCAGTAAATACCCGTTAATCCACTGTACCCCCAAATTGACAGACATGGTCACTGTATTAGTTGTTGATGAATACTGTTTAAAATACTTGTGGAAAGATGTTGATTGGGCACACTCAACTAAAGTCAACATGTTTGGACATAATAGACAGAAATGTCAAGATAAATACCTCATAACTCTAAAGCATGGTGGAGGAGGACTGATGATTTGGCTCTTATAAACTCTATTCTGCCCTCTGTTTCTCTACTTTTTGTTCTGTCACTTTTTCCTAAGGTTGTGAGTTACCATTGTCTCATGCCTCTGCCTAAATCAATCTACAGTATCTAGCTCCCACTCTATACAAGCATAACTTGTGAACAAAAACAAGATTGTTAACTCTGCTTGAGGTAGAGGATGACTCCAACCCTGAGGGAGAACCATAGCCCTAGAGTTCCAGAACTAATCATTAGCTTCAATATCGGGCCACTTTGACATATGTATGTCCCACATGCCTTACATCTGTGCAATTCATCCACCCAGCCTCACGCAAACAAAAAAGAACCTCTAAAAATTTCAGTTACGTTCTAGTACTGATATCTAAAGCATCAAAAAACATATTCAGTACTTGAAAACCTTCCCTTACTGTTTTGACTGATGTTTTGTGCTCCGGTAACATCCTCACAACATAATAAACCCTTCCACTTCTAGGCATGCCTTTTTATTGCAATTAAATATTTTACATGCCCCTCACTAGTTTGCATGTTTCCCAAATTATGTGTGAATGCAATTATTCCTTCTGTGTTCTTAATTATTTTTAAAAGAAGTGTAGATAGTCTTGGCTTGATTGCCACAGTATTGATTGCCTGATATGAAGCTTATGTTAGCAATGACAAATGTTCTGGCCACACTGAAGGAGGATAAAATTAGCTAATTAATTAGTATGGATCTGCCAAGCATCTGCGAGAGGAAAAACAGTCTATAGATGGAGGTGTGTTTCAACAACTTGAATTGATCCGACAGAGACTACAGTTCTTAGCTGAGAATTTCTGCCCTTCGTGAGACAGTTGCTATGATGACTGGAACCTCCTCATACATCGATAAGAGAAATGAGGCTTTATTGCTTTAAACATTGTCTCGTGCCTCTGCCTGTTGGTGGAGCTTCTTTCCGCTGTTGCATTTATTCTGACATGAGTAGCCCATGTTGACCAGATCGTAAATACCATGAGGAGACATTGGCTCCTAAGATAACTCTTGGTATAATAATGAAGGAAAAATACGCGAGAAGTCAATTAAACAGTAAATAGCATCCATCTGATCCACAAAACACTGAACATAAACCTTGTTACATGTTTGTGGCTAGTGATCAACCAAAAATAATAAAACACACATTGTTCAAGGTAAAACAATAGGCTAATAATCCTACTTAGCCACCTGTTATATTTAATTAATGCTCACTTGAAATTATGGCTCAGAAAGAGTGTCTCTTTTCATTACTTCAACTCATCTGTCTTTATAATCCTTCATCTCCAATCAGCTTTCATCTGAGGTGATGCACTAAAATATCTGAAGAAAAGACGAGAGAAGAGGTGACTCAGGATGCAAGGCACACATAAAAAGACAGATATATGATGACAGGTGTGGGACCAGATGAATTAAACCCACATTGAGTTTGTCATTTAATACAATAACCAGTTTGGTTTAAGTGGAAACTAGATGTTTAATATTACATTTAAAATATTTTTTATTTTGCTTTCTAATCATTTGAAATACATACATCTGAAATGTAACTGCTATAGTGCTGGGCAGAAGTTTACATATACTCATCATAAGCATTATTATTATTTGGTTTGTTGTTTGGTGGATTTGTTTTTAAATCTCTACATTTTAATGTATATTGTCTTAAAGCCACCTATATAAAAATGATCATACCCAATGATGTTTGTCAGAGTTGCTAAACGCCTCTGACCAGCATCTCATTAGAAAACACCATGTTCTGTCATATGTTTGAAGAAGCATATCTGTGTAATTTTTAATGTGCTTCAATTCTAAATACTGCATGTTTATTAGAGTCACGAGTGTGTTCTTCTGCTCTGGGACTACATATGTTACTTTTCTGCCATGTCACTGGCTCATTTGTTAAACAGAATTTAAATTGTGAAATTCAGAATGTATCCCAGCTGTAATAACACTATAGGTCAGAGGTATGTCTCTTTTTTTTTTTTTTTTTTCAAAAATATGAAGTAAATCAAATGCCAACAACCGGAGGTGATGCCATCAGTCTCACTTCAGTTGCAAGTATCCAGCATCCTCAGGTGAGTATAACCAGTGAGAGATTAGGTAATATTAGAGCAACAGTTGGGTTGATTCTTTAGCAGTGGTATACATGAGCTGCAGCACTCTGCTGTGTAATTTTTCCGCATGTCCAAAAAAATCCAATTGTGTATGATACAGTGTCAAAAGTATTGTAAGGGCAAAGCCAGAGAATTATATTTGTATGTTATCGTGTCTTTCTAGAACCATTACAATGAAAGACATGCACACAATAGTGTGACAGGTCTATAATTTGTTGCTTTGGATTGCAATTTTTAATTACAAAACCTACAGTCCTATAAAACTTTTTTCTCAGATTTGACTCATTTTGGAGGAAACATATTAAAAGTTTGATAGAGGGAAACATAGCGGCATTTATTACCCACATGACATGTTGGGATGTAGATTAAAAAGCCTCTAACGTCGTTAGACATGTTTTATTTTTAGTTTAATTTTGTAATTATATAGTCATGCAATCCTGAACCTGCATGACCTCCCATCTGTGCAAGGTAGATGTGAGAATTAGTTCTGTGTTCAACCTTGTTGTCTTTAAATGTTCTCACAGCCAAATTTGGTCCCTGAAAAAAAAAAAAAAAAAAAAAACATGAAACAAAATAAATAAGTAACTCTTTCTCCAAACAACTAATTTACAAAACCTGCAACATTCCCTAGCTGTGTTGTACCGTCTGGGGAAACATTTAACTCTGAAAATTATTGCTGAAAATAACCACAAAAATATGCCTTAAAAACTAAGACAGTCCACATCAGGAAACTGGAAAGCATCAAGAATTAAAGGTCCATCTTTCTTTTAGCACATTGCTGTAATAAAGCAGCAACTAATTGGTGTTGGCTGCAATTTTGATGTTCTGTTGTTTACGTATGACAAATAAAAGTAATACCATGAAAACTAATGAGTATACGGCAACAAAGAAATTACGAGTTATAAATTAAAGCCAATTAAATCATGGTCCCACTACAGCTCTTCTCCTAATCCAAGCACATGAAAGTCTTCTCAGAACTGCAGTAAGCTGAGCTGGGGCAGCTGGGTGCAAGTGGGGGAGTGTTGCTAATAATTGCATCCATCTATCAAACACTAGGTCAGTGTCACCATTTCAAATGACAACATCCTATGGTGCAGCTGCTGACTAGGGCACTGTCAGCAATGTTATCGTGCGGTGTTGTTCGACCACTGTGCTGGAAATTGGCAAAGCAATAGGAAGAGGCCAGCAGCAGAGATGTGCAGTCTGACCTACTGCTGCCACTATAACTAAAGACTGCAATATAACAGCTATAAGGTTAAAGATAAGGCAATCTAAACTAATTGGTTATGTTAGGTAAAAAATAACGAAAAACATTGTGGGATGAAAAAAGTAAATGTAAACAACGGGAAACATCTTTGTGTTATTTAAAGTAACCTTTGAAAAAAGATTAAATAGGATAATTAGCATAAAAAATACTGTAAACATGTGAGACTTTGTGTTTCATAAATTTCCTGGTATCCAGATTCTCTTTTGAATATAAATTATGCCCTGTAGTATGTCTCTGTACAGTCTCAGATGAAAAACATGAATAGAGTGCTCATTTAGATGATTTACTTTGTAGAAAATGATCACAAACATGCAATATACAGTTAAGCCGGGATAATCCACTGCCAAATTTATGTTTAAACTAACCTTATAATTTTAACAGCATGTTTCTTAAGAGTGGCCCATCCAGTGTCCCGACTTGAATCTAACATAAAATCTGAGGAGGGAGCCAAAGATCTGGGTGATGGCCTTTCAACCTTAAAGACTTGGTGGTCATCATCAAAGGCAAATTGTCAGAATACCATTGGAAACATGCAAGGAGGCATTGATTGTTGTAATGACAGTAAAAACACTTCACTAAATGGAATGTTTGAACTAAATGGACAAAGTAGAAACATGATTGTTTTTGTCAAAACATATATATATATATATATATATATTCTCTGGAGCTTAACTATGCAATTTTTTTAATTTATGTATAAGGAAGTAAAATGTATTATTTCACATAAGTTATGACTTGTTTTCCAAAGACTAATGATAACAAATATGTATGTTAAAACTAATCATGGGCGCATATTCATGACCTCCGTTCACAGAATGACAAATAATGTGTTCAAACCTCCTGCAAACGTAATCTGTAATGCTGAAATTAAATTTGCTTGCAGGTTTTTTTAATAAGCAGAGGCCTAAACACATTCAGATGCTGATGCTGTAACATATTTGTGCAGGCGCCTCTATATTTCCAAAGCTTAAGCATATTCAGTCTATTCAATCATAAAGCTGTAATTACACCCTACTTTTTCTATGTTTATTCTTGTCAGTTTTGTACAGCGACCAACCACTGTAGCCTGGGTGTTGCTTATTCAAGTGAAAATCTGTCCAGCCATTTCTTTGACTCAAAATAAGATCAACAATTCCTCACAATTGAACCAAGCCTAATGTTAAACTGGAACCTGTAATTGAATTTGTTTGTTTTTTTCACTTTCCTTTTAGATGTTGATTTAGATGTATCTACCTGTCATGTTGGGTCTCACAGAGTTCTGTTTAAAAGCCATTTTTTATTTTTGCCATTCCTCCTTGGAAATGAAGCTTGGGCATCAGTGGGTCTTCCAAATAGACAATTACCCTAAACATTCCACCAAAGTAGTTACAAAGTGGCTTCATGACAAAAAAAGTCCGTGTTTGAGACCGGGCATCACAAAGCTCTGATCTTAGTCCCAGAGAAAATTGCAGACAGAGCTGAAAGTGTGTGCTAGCAAGGTGACCTACAAACCTGACTGGAAGAATGGGTCAAGATTTCAGCAAACTATTGTGAGAAACCTGTGGAAGGATGACCAGAAAGGTTTAACCCTGATCATACTACATCACACTAGTACTGAGAGAATGTATAGAAACTTCTGAATTTCATGAAGGTTCAGGAATGGCAAGACTGTGTCTTTATACAGTGCATGCACATGTTTGGTTTCAACTGTTTTTGAGCCTGAAGTACATGTTCAAGAGGTTCACCTTGCATCATTAAAAGCCCAAAATTAATGATGAAAATATGGAAACTTCTAACAGGGACTGGATCTTCTTTTTGAATGTCTTTTTATTGATTCAGCTCACTTCACATTCTTCACTTTTGCTTGCTGAAATCCTAAAAGAGACCAGGTCATAAATAAATTGCTCATTGGACCAAAGAGCAGTTTGGCTGACTATTTCTTCCTAATCTAGGCTTTAGATTTAGACTGTCTTTTTGTCGATTGTACCTGCTGTGAAAGTATGAACTCTACATCCTCTTGATGCCTACTGCAGTTTAGTCCTTCAGTTCATGATCCTCGGTGTCTCTGCACTGACAGTGAGCCAACTAATTTAGATCAACTCTGCCAGAATTCCATAAGAATTTAACTGTTGGCTACAAATAGAATGGAATTTCAATGTTGTGAACAGTCGTGCTTAAAGTTGTCCACTTGTAACAGAACCTGCCAGGTTGCATGTTGATGCTAGGTCTGAACAGTACCAGCGCTTTTAAAACCTGTGGGGATAACAGTCACTCACCAAGTGTGACTAATATTGCCTTGATTTTAAATTGTAAGCACAGTGTTGAGTTCTTCAGGATTTTAAGAAAAAATATTCAGAGTTTTAGTTGGTTATTATGGAGAATATATTTTGAATATCTTTTAAAGAGTTATTTTTTTATGTTTGTTGATTTGAATAATTTTGGTATTGTTTTTAGATGGAAGCATATTGGGTTTTTTATTTAGATGAAATATATACACAAACTTTAATTTTACTTAAGTCTTCTTTTTACTTTCAGCTAAAGTGTGGGACCTGTGAATTGGTTACAGCTGACTTGCTCTGAGACTAGCTTCTAAAACATTTTCAGTTTTCGGAGGTCAGAGCACTTCTGTGGCTTTGCATTGCATCATGCTTTTTCTTGAAGATAGTTAAATAGTTTAAAGTCCAAAGCTGTCTTCAAGTGTAACAGTGAGAGAGGCTCATTGCAGCATGAAGAGTACCAAAACTCTTGAACTAATCCTGGGTATGAGGCATTTTGCCCTATCCAGGGACAGCTGCATTTCTATTTTTGAGGGTCACTGAATCTTCAAAAATGCTGTTTCTTTAAAACTAAATGTATAATTGGTGAAAATGACTGCATCCGCCTAGCAGAATCACCCAGCCATCTTAACTGGAGATTAACAACGGAGCATGATTGTTAATGATTAATGCATAAATGAATGACACATTTCTGGATGGACGGGGCAGCCCCCTGTGCTAAGAGGATTACATTATAACATTTGCTTCATAACTAATTTGGTTAACATAGACAATCTCTGTGCAAACAGGTTTATGATTAGGCAGGGAGAGTGAGCCAGCCCCTGGCAGTGTCCTTCCACAGTCTGCTCTCCTCTCTGTATTAGCTGCTCAGAGCAGACTGAGGAGTGGTGGCACAATGCAAAGCAAAGAGGAAAATTATGAAATACATTTGCTGGAGCAAATTATAATAGTTTTCATGCTCGCCGTTGTCTAGCTGGCAGTTCTTAAAACTGCTTGGTATTGGAATAAATAGGTCATTTGTGTTGCTGAGCAAGAACAAAGTAGGTGATGAAAACCTACTTACTATAAAAAAAGTTATGCTGCATTGGAAAGGCAATCACAAGCCTCGAACGTTGCCCCATTTTGCGCTGTTTGCTGCACCAAAGTCTCCCTCCTCTGGACTGCGTTCTACGTATGTTCAAAGTAACCAGTGTGGTACTTATGATGGGTGGTGGTAGTTTCTAAATTTGTTTTTATTTTGTATTACTCCTCCTAGTTTTGAGGACTGCTTGGATTCTTCATCTATCAGGACTATAGAGGTGGCTGTGGAAAACCTTTACCCTCCCTGTTGCTTTTGTGCCCGTTATGTTTGAGGTGTGATTTTTAGATAGTATAGTGTTGCAAACTGTGATTCAATAGAAAAAAAGTGGAAATTGCTCTCACCTGATAAACATGATGGGCAGGTTTGTATCAGCATGTTTTTAGCGCTATTTGACTTTTGCATCCAGTGCTGAAGAGTAACTAGAGAACTTTAGCAACTGCTCTAACCCACAGACATGTCCATGTGTAGCTTTCACATTCCCACAACTCTATAATTGTGAATTTCATCATAAGGTCTTCATAATAGAGTGTTGAGCACACATCACCTCCTGGTTAAATAAGGTAATAAAAAAAAAGCTCTCCGTCAGTAAAGGGAGAGAGGCTGCATTGCTAATTGACAGGAGTGATAAGACTAATAAGCTCCCCTGTGAACTCATCAAAGAACAAGAGGGAGATAATGAGACTGGGTTTCTTTTTTCAAGCTCATAATCAGATTGCCTTTTTCTGTTTTATCCTCTTGTGCCCTAACCTTCAGCCTCTCATCTCACTTGCCCGTGGACAAGCTAATAGAGATGTGTTTACTGAATAATTGTGCTTAGTTTCAATATTATCAGAGGTTTTTTTTTTCACTGGAGCTCATACATGTGATACCATTGGTGATTTAATCAATCAATGAATGAGGTTATAAAAATGTTATAGCAAGTAGGCCTGTATCCTTTTTCAGACAGTTTACTTGGCTTACCTCTGATATCAAGCAGACTCAAAATGCACTATCAATGCCATATCTCTTAAATTAAAACAATGTTATTGGTTTTGTAAGCTGATAACAAGACTGACTGTCAAGGTTTTGTTTTGTTAGTTTTGTAATTTTTTTAGTCATTGTTATTTATATTCTTAGTATTTTTAAGTTTTTTTGTTTTTTTTTTGGCAATGTCTTATAGTGACACCTATGTCTTTTTCTATGTTTAAAGTTTCCGTCGCATGTCTGGTCATTTCACCTTAGTTCATTACTTGGAACTAAACATGGCAAGACAATATTAAAACAATACAAAGAATAATAACGAACTCAGAAGTGATCAAAATACAAACATTAAGAAAATCAAAATCCACATGACCCAATTTTCTTCACAGCACTCTCAAGGCTGCGGTTTTCCTTGTTTCTTGGCCACCTTATTCTAACACTCTTCATTTTTCCCTGAACTTTTTTATGCCTCGACACAGCACTCGTTCAACACTAGAATGGCCATGGTGGTAATTTTAATCGTTTGGCAATGTGTATGTTTAACTATTTTATTAGATGAAAACATGAAACCTTGCTGGTCCCTGACTTTTTTTTATTGTAAATTGTTTTAAATAATTAGATTTAATTTTGAGTGTTCAGAGGACAAATTAAATACTATCATTTTTACCTAATTTGGCCACAGGCAGTCTACTTTATTGACCCAGGCATGCTAAAGCACATCCAGGAGTGTACTGTAGCTGAGACGCATCAACATCGCGGTGACAGCTCACGAGACATGGTAGTGGCAAAGCTAAAAGCCTCTTGGTCTCTTGTATATTCGAGAAGCA
>JAHUTJ010066454.1:11166-25468 GCA_036250325.1 Characodon lateralis
CCAGGCATGCTAAAGCACATCCAGGAGTGTACTGTAGCTGAGACGCATCAACATCGCGGTGACAGCTCACGAGACATGGTAGTGGCAAAGCTAAAAGCCTCTTGGTCTCTTGTATATTCGAGAAGCAAAGAGTGGAAAAAATATGGACTTTGACAGTCTCTAGTTATAAAAAGTGGGGCTTCCAGTTTTTCAAGGAAACAATGTCCAGAAAGAGGTTCAAAGAGATCGAGAGATTTTTCATTTTTGACAAGGAGGTAAACCAACATGCACGATTGGTGGATGACAGGTTTGCACGGATCTCTGCTACCGTGAACAAGTTTGTGGAAAACTGTATCGCCTGGCACAAGCCCAATGCCATTATCACCATTGATGAACATCATTTACCCCCAAGGCTAGCAGCACATTTATTCAGTACATGGCAAAAAGGCCTGATCAAATTTTGGATCCAATTTTGGCTGGCCGCCAATGTTGAGTCAAAATAGATGCTGAATAAGGCTTCATATCTAGGAAAGGGGACATGTGGACTAGATGTCAGCTGCATTCATGGGGGAGGTAAGAAATATCACCACTTCTCAGCACTCTCCACATGGGTGTGGGCATCATAGATGGGGAAAGGCAAAGCTGGAGTCTGTGTAGGATTACAATAGCACAAAATACTGTGTGGATATTCTGGATCAGATAGCAAGAAATTATTCAGTAAAGGATGGTACTTGGAGATGGCCTGTTGCTGTGTTTTATAACATACTGGACCTTGCAGGAATAAATGCCCATATTCTCACTGGCATCTAAATCCCACGATGGAAATTTCTGCAACAGAAGGGAGAGGAGCTTATGGAGGGGAGATTGTCATCAAGGCAGGTGGAACAAGGTGGTAATTTAAGTCATCAGGACCCAAAAGTGCAGCAGAATCTAAAAAGGAGGCAGTTCCAGGGGCAGAGAAGCTGCACTAATAATAAAACCTCTGACACCTGCAGTAGATCCGCAAAGCCATGTGTGGGAGCTGTGATAGGCGATCAGTGCTAGCTGTGGGTTGTAAATAGTTTTTGTTTGTTATTTTAGCTTGTAAAACATTGTTTTGAATTATTGTAGCTGTAAACTTACAAGGTGAGTTAATCAAGGTTCAAATGCGGTCAAAATGTCTGCTTGTGGCTGTTCTAGTAGTTAGAGTATAGTGGCCGTTTGAGAACAAACAGCTTCTTTAGCAATGACCTTCTGTGGTTTAGCCTCCTTGTGGATGATGTCATTGAATGTGGCCTGGAAAAATTGCCAAGTTGTCTTCTTCAGGATTGCATACACAATGACATTATTTTTCTTTGATGGAACTAGTTTTATTGGTCACATTTAATATTCACCTTTTTTCTGAAAAAACTTAATATTGGGCTTTCATTGGCTGTAAGGCAATATCATCAAAATTAATGAAAAGAAATGCTTGCCCGGTGTCACTCTACTACTCAATGAAATTCTAATATGCACCTGTAGATGTCTACTATGGGACACAGACCATAAATACTTTGGTCAAATGTAGACTGTAGTACTGAGACTGTGTAAGAACATACTGAGAAATGTGATCACAAAGTAGTAAGAATTTTAACAGTGGGTATTTGAAATCACGTTATATAAAAATAAATTTAATCTTCATGCATATCAGTTTATGTAAAATTGATAACGCTTTAAGACTTAAAGGTCCAACAGGATATTTAACATTTGCTTTTACTTCTTTGCCCATTTTTGTGTATTTCTCTGCCTTAATTCAACTCTCTCTGTATTTAGTCTGATGGGTTTAGTCCTTTTTTCAGGCTGTTAAAAATTAAACCAATTCCAAGGAGGCACTTGGCTCTTTGGTGAACCACAAGGTTGGAGTGGTGGAGGATGCAGGACATCAAAATGCATGTTTCATGCCACCAAAGAGAAATCTCCAAGCATGCTGCAGTCGGATGTTGCTCACTTCCTTTGCTTCATTGTATGTGAGAGTGATAAAGTGAGTGAAAAAGTGCTGGTTATGTAGAGTCAAGCTGTTTTTACATCATGTGATACAAGTCTGAAAATGTTTTCAGTATTTAAAAAATGCCAATTGGGTTTTTGTTTCCTATGGGATTTAGTTGACTGATTACATATGGTCACATCCAAGCAGATTATTAAGAACATAAGCAAGCTGTCAACATCAACATTCAACTCTCTCATCCCTGTTGTTGAAACCGTCAGTTGTTTTCAGTATTTTGGGAGAAGTACTCATTACTGATCACACAACTGATTACAACAACTTTTTTTCAAAGACAGACAAAAAAAAAAAAAAACATTTCTTCAAAATTAAAAATTAGGCTAGAGATACCTTCAAGTTGAACAAATAAATGCTGGTTGGAATTTGGAGGATATGATATGTTAGATCTTCTGAATTCAATTCTAATTTAAAGCTATATATAGGGAAATGGCAATACATTTTGGCAAATGTTTAGCTAAATATCTCATGGTAGGTGTGGCCACAATCAAGTGCTCTGGTATTCACACAGTGGTGGTTTTAATATGGGGAAATGGCTTTCAACCCAGGGTGGCACATCCTGGAGGGCACCACCAGGTAAAAAACACCTAACAAAAATAAAAATTATAATAATTTGACCCTTTACTGCCTCAATTTGTTTATAGTTATAACTTTGTAGTTTTTGCAATCAAACATCCTGCACTAGGTAAAGATTGGTAATTGGAGTATAGCAAACACAGTAGATGTAAATGTAGGTGTTGTAGTATGTGAAATAGCTAAAGTATGCATAATTTGTCATAACTGCAACTAATAAATGGTGGCCAAAGCCTTCCAATATGATTGTTAGTATGTGTTAAAAATGCATCAACAGCCATTAGTGGGACACCTGTGTGACATTGGCTGTGTGTTGGTTTGAGGTGAATTTGCAACAACAGTATAGTGAAAGAGATTTATATTCCCATTTGCATGTCCTGTAAATGGGAAAGGGCAACTCACTGCCCTGTACACAGTGTAAGAAACTAGTGCTATACCCTGTGGGTTACAGTCTATGACTTGTTCCAGTAGTGTAGTGTGATATGAGCACTTGAAAAGACAAGCAAAATTAAAGAAATAGATCAAATTCTGTCAGTTGCACAAATGGTGGTCTTTTTGTTTTTTGTTTTTTTTGTTTTTTTTTTGCACACCCAGTCACTAGGGATTGGGTGCCCTCTTTTGTTATGCACAGGAAGTACTGTGAGAATAAAGCAAAAATTGTTATTTGATTCAAGATTCATATTCACTGTTTTTTTTTTTAAAGAGTGCATCTGTGCAGCTCTAGTTAAACTTCAACTGTTATGATTTGGGGTTGTTTGGTTTTTGGTTTCTGGTTTTTTCTTTATATGCTTTTCACAGTTAAGGTTTTGAATCGTTCTTCTGTTATTATTCTTCTTAGATTTTGAATTATGCTTCTGTTTATTATTTTCCTGCTTTAGTTTCATGTTGTTCTAGTTATGTTTCTATTAGTTTGTATCCTTGGATTTTCGTTCAGCTCAAGCCATCTTTTGTCCTGTTAATTAACTTTATTCGGTTCACCTGCTCCAAGCCAATCTGTCTCCTTGCTCCACCTGGTTCACACTCCATAAATACACACCTGTTCAGTTACACATCGCGGAAACATTTCTAATCATGCTCATGTCTAGTTTTCTGGATCATGCTCATGTCCTGTTTTTCATGCCAAGCCTGTCTTACCAGCCTGCCCATGTCTGTTTTTGCCTGTCTTGCCTGCCCGTTTATTGTTTTGGTCCCTACCTCCTCCTGTGAGTGAGTTTTTGTTATTAAATCCTTTTTTCACTTACCGTCATGCTGCCTGCTAGTCTGCATTCCGGGGTCCTCCGTTTAGCAAGTCCTGACATCAACTAGTCACACCTGAACTGGATAATTCTACACTTTCCTTAAAACTCAGTTTGAGGTTTGTGAAACCTTTATTCTATGTGTGAAAACACAAAGAAGAACATTTCTGATCATTTTTGGACAAATTTAGATTTAAAGCATACTTAAAGCATAAAGCGACAATTTAATAGACAGGTCCAACATGGGCTAAATTATTCTACATAGTTTACAGGTTCTTTAAAATTAGGTTTGTGATCATTGGTTGGTGGTCTTTATTTGGCAGCCGGTGAAAATGTGGAGAATACATTGCACAGTGGCTCTATGTTGGAACAAATCGATACATGAGTCCACCACTCGCGATATTCTGCACCATAAATTTAATTTGTGTCCAGATGGCAACAAAGTTGTCATTATTGTTGTGCAGAATAGAGCAATCCTCTTGAGTTAAGTGACCAGGGCCTTCACCTTTCACAACATCATTTATCTTCTGTTGACATCAGGTTGGAAGCATCTCAGTGAAAATAATGATTCTGCCTAATGAACTACTGGGTTTCACTGAATAACAACCAGGTTGAGACAACGACCCCCTTTGAGGTTATGTCCTTCTGCCCTATTGCATGCAGTGGATGTCTGAGGGACTTTGATATTGATCTCGCACAAAAATGTAATTTCTTGGGAGAATGTGCACTAACCAATGTTTTTGTGATCTAGTCCTGCTGTTTTGCAATATATTACCATTATTGTGACTCATAACCAAATAATTTGCATTAGGCAGATGACAATGACTATTTTTTTCCTGTTTAATTCTCCTTCCTTTGGAATGTTCCTGCCTCCGTTATTCCAGCCTTCCAGTCAGTTTTACAGACATGCTTCCATGTCACTTTGAATATAGCCTTAATGGAATCGTATACCTTTTATATGCTGTTAATACTGTAATAATAATAATAAATCAAGGTTTTTGTCTTTAACCTTTAGCCCCTCCATCCCCTTCACATATTACAAAGATTAAATGAAACTATAAAAAACCAGAATGCAATTTACAAGCTGTGGACCTTCCTAATTTATTGAATCATTTTGCTCTCAATTAAGCCATCAGTGAGAGTCATTGACCATTTTTGAAAAGGTGGCATGAAATTGTTCACCTCGTCTTTAGATAAAGTTCTTTGTGAAAGTATTTAAACCCGATTAAACTGCTAGACTAAATAGTGAGGTGGAAGTAAAAAGATACTTAACATTTTTGCTCCATTACAATATTGATAATAGTGGTGTGCATTTGTTTTCAGCATGAGTCAATAATCTATTGGAGTACCTTTCCCTGCTCTTAAAGCTACAGCTCCTTTGTAGTATGTCTACTAGCTTCGTACATCTTCAGATTAAATTTCTTCCCAAGCTTTTCCATACATAAATCAGCTAAAACTCAGACAGGTTGTGTGGAGAGATATTCCATCCACATCTTGCCACGCATTTTTATCAAATTTATCTCTTACTGGACCATTCTAACACATGAGTATGCCTTGAGTATGCCTGACATTCTACTGTAGTTCTGGCTGTATGTTTTGAGTTGTTGTCCTGCTGAAAGGTGAACCTAGGTTTGCTTCCAGGATTGCTCGGAGTGTAGCTTCATCCATCCACCATCAACTCTGACCAGCTTCCCTTCCCCAGATAAAGAAAAGCATTCCCTCAGCATATTGCTGCCACTGTGGCAATGATGTCCTCAAGGAGATGTGCAACATTAATTTTGTCCAATACAGTGTTTTGAACATCCTTTCATACGTTTGCTGAGTCCGTTACATGTTTTTTGGCTAAATTCAAACAGAATTTCTCATAGCTTTCACATTTATGGAATGTGCGACTATGTATGTTTTCCATTAAACAGATTCTCCCTGAATATTTTAATCTCTGCAGCTCCAGAGTGATCAGTGTCCGCTAGTTTCTTTCTTTGATTAATGCTCTCCCTCCCCGGCTTGTCAGTTTAGGTGGATGACCGTGTTTTTGGTAGGATTTGCATTTCTGCAATTTTCCTTCCATTTTCAGATGACGGATTTGCACTGTCTACCAAGATCCTGGGTATTGTTGTGTCTGTGTGCTCTTTTTATATTGAGCTGCGGAATTTTCACCTGGAGGGTAGGACAGTGCAGTGTGCTTCTGTCAAAACTGCTAATCATTAAGCTTCATAAGCTGGAGGATTAGAGGAGTTGTCTGCCAGCCATTTGGCAACTCATTGCCAACCACTGTGAACTCCAGCAATCTCACAACCTCCTTGTGATACTATATGCTACGAATTTCCTGCGTCTAACGGAGTTCCCTCTGTGTATTAAAAAGTCTCTCATGGAGAATCTTTCTGCTGCAATCCTCTGGAATAAACCCTGTGGTCTGCCCGTTCAGCTGGCAGCTCCTTTTTCCTGTGATCTCCAAGCTTTTGTCTGCCCTCCAACATACACTACTGGTCAAATGTTTTAGAACGCCTTTCTTGGTGGGTCTGATGTAACAATACATTTCACTACCTACTCTAATATATGAAATTGAATCAACAGTGAGATGACAAATACAACTGAACAGCATCCCTCTCTTGATGATTCTTATGAACCTCTTAATTTTTACCTCAAAGCAGTGCCTGTCATCCAGCTGCACCGCTATGCTAATATTTACAAGCACAGCTAGCTTGACACACTTTTCCATATGAACTCTAGATTGTTTATGCTTCTTAATGCGTTCGGAGAGATACTTCAAGTTGGTTTGTCCTAAAAATAATGCAGGGAAAAAAGAAAAGTGCATTGGTTATTCTACAGCTGGTCAGCCACAATTTGCGCTTGAACCAACTCTTGGAAAAACTCCGGTTATAGACTTTATGTTTCCCCTTGGTCTGCTGGTTGATGATAATGTCGGGCTTGTCGGGTCCCATCTCCTTAACCTGGATTTTCAGCTCCACTGTCCTTCTTGTGAACGGGTAGATAAATAAGCATCTCACCAAATTCAGTCGAAGCTGCACCTCGCTTTGTAAGTTCGTCATCATCCCTCTAATTGACTGCGCCACACAAGCCTTTTCTTGTTTTTTTTTTACCTGCGAGGGGCAATATTTGCCCCAAAGCCATGAAATTCTGCGACACTAATTGGCCATATATTTATTCATTTGTCCTGTACACAATTGGCTATTCAGCTGGACCGCTGGGGCACTCTGAACAGTGCCCTATGATAGAAACACACAAGTCTGTCTGTGGGAATTCACTGGTGAATGAATATCAGTACTGTAGGTGGGAAATGTAGTTTATGTATTTCATATTACATAGAGACACACTTTAGCAAGTAACACTGAACGGAGGTGATGACATTTTAAGGTCCCTCAGACATTGCTGACTCTGAAGCTATACTTTATTTATTTAAAGGTATGTAATTTCAGGCGGAAATTGCTCTAAAACCCCTTGCGGCTTTACAGGCTGACAAACCTTGGAGCCTTTACAGAACAGCTGGATTTATATAGAGATTAAATTATTCACAGCTGGACTTTACTATTAAGGTTGCCAGTGAAGCAAACTGGTTGCACTTTTTTTTTAGGAGTATCAGAGCAGACTTTAGACAAGTTAGACTATTTGTCCCCTTGTCACACAGCTGTCTCCATTTAAAAGAGCAGAATAGAAATTATTAAATTTCAGATTTTTATTTCCGAAAAGCCAATAATCTCTGAATCCTTGTCACACCTTTTTTACACACTTTTCACTGCCCTGACACATACAATTACAATAAAATACACTGAGGTTTGTAGTTGTAACTTGACAAAATGAGAGAAACTGAAAGAGTTGTGAATACTTTTCCAAGGCACTGTATTTTAACTGTATTTGCAGATGGCGTCTTGTTCCCGTTGATGCTTTTAAACAGTCCCTGTAAAAAAAAGCTAATCATTTTAGAAGAGCATGTTAATAAAAAACTTGCTTTAGGAAGCCCCTGGATTCTCACTACAAATTGTTTTGGAGTGGCAAATAAAACTTTTGAATAAATGTTTATTTTTGTTAACCAGAACACAGCAATGTCCTTCTCAAACATCACACTGAATGTATAAATCCTGATGCAAGCTGTCACTGATTTAATGTAAATCTCTCTGGCGGGTTTAAATCAGTTCATTGCTGTATTTTTGTCATTTCCAGGCTATGTGACTAAGTGTGACTGGGATATATTGAGATAATGATGATAATGGATTAATTAGAAATGTCATTAGTAAAATGCACAAATATCCCATGTTGTCCAACAAACAATCCCACTTGTTTTGGACATTTTGGCTGCATTTAAGATAAAGAGTGAAGAAAAGCTGTCAAAACCTTCACTGATGTGGGTAAATTTAAATAAAAGCCAGCTCCTCTCTACTACTACAATGCCCATTTGATGCTCATTTCCTGTAAAGCCCTGGGTCTCCTGGGAATATGCCGTACCATTCAAAAATACTTTGAACTTCCTCATATTTTGTAACGTTGAAGGAACCAACGATGTAATATTGGGCAATATTGAAACGATTTTGGCCATTCTAGGTTTTATAAAGCCAATAACATATTAACTTGCCAATCTTCTAATAACATTTTACCAGTGATTTATTCATTTCTGACAATTTATGACATTTAGGCAACAGAAACATTAAGCAATCAGAACCTTCATACATAATAATTTCTTCACCTTCTTTTTAGGCACATTTAGCTGTTTTAGAACTGGTTAACAATTAGTTCATAGTAGTGAAGTTTTACAAGACTCGTAGGGTCAGATTTTGGTTCCTTAATGGGACCTCCAGGCTATAATCCAGACATCTAATAACATGGTCATTAAGTTGTGAGATTTATCAAACAAAAGGGCAAACTGTTAGGATCTGCCATTTTGGACTTGGTTGTGGTTTTGTATTTGTTTACTTTCAGCTAGATGTTTCTATTCCTTTGGGTTTAGTAGTTATGTTTGTTTATTTCCTTCTGTTTCCTGATAGTCTGGTTCTCTCTCTGGCCTCCTAGTTTTATTAAGTTCTTTCTCCCCTCGCCCATAGTTCCTTTGGTGGTTGCTTCCTCATTTATTTATTACTTAGAATGATTTTCTCCTGTTTATTATTAGTATTAGGCCCGAGCAGCAAAGCGCTGTGAAGGCTTGGTGGTATGCCCTAAAACGCACAGGAAGTCGGCCATTTTGGGTCAAAGGCCCATTTTTGGCCGTTTTTCACTTTTACTCACCTCGAACTTTAACAAACTCCTCCTAGGGATTTTGAGCTATCGGCTTCATATTTGATCAATATATAGTAAAGGCATGGGGGATTAACAGTTATCAAAATTGTGACTTTTTGAGCATGTTGAAGGGGCGTGGCCGGGGCACGAAAATGGCGTTCGCGTCCAAAGTGACAAAATGCAATAACTTTCCCAAAGAAACGCCAAATCACACTAAAGTTGCCATGAAGGAGGACCTTCGGGTTTCCGACGATCCTATGGGGTTATATGCTGACATCATCTAAGCCCGACCCCTGAGAACAGGAAGTCGCTTTTTTTACTGGGAAAGGTCGCTATCTGGCTGTCTACACTCAATCAACTTGAAACTGTGTCAGGTGACTGATAACTAGTGGGTCTAACTTCATTTGAAGCACAATGACTTTCATAAAAGGGCATTGCCGTGGTGGCGCGGCGAAGTTGGACATCACGGCATGGCCATACGTTTGGCTTTCATTTTCACATACATTATCTGATCTGCACCAAATTCAATGTGATTGATCCTAGTCCATTGCCCAAAAGAAATCTGATGACATATTTGGTAGGTGTGGCCTAATTCGTCCACAGCGACCCCTAGAAAATTTTTAAAAATCAGCCCCAAGCCATGCTTTGACCAAGGCATATAAAATTTGGTACACATATATAACTTCTCAGGACCTACAAAAAAGTCTTGTGGAGCGTTGTTCCAAACCCCACAAGAAGTCGGCCATTTTGGATTAAATTTGCCATTTTGACCCCGGTTTTGCCCTTTCTAGCCTGCATATCTGAGCGAACTCCTCCTACAGCTTTTGACTTAGTAACTTGAAAATCACTCAGTATACTCTTAAGGCACTGGGGATCAAAAGTTATCAAAAGCTTTTTGATACATGAAAGCGTGTGGGCGTGGCCATGCCTCAAAATATGACTTCTCGCCATAAAAGACAAAATTCATATAGATCCTACAAGGAAAGTTACAGAGACATGAAACCTTCTAAGATTGATCTGCCTCTGGCCCCGAACAAAATTCACTGATCAGATGCTGACATTATTGAAGCCCTGCACGCTGAGAACAGGAAGTGTCATGTTTTCCTTTAGAGAGTCAATTTTTAATGTTCTTCACCTAATCAATGTGAAACTGTCCCAAGTAACAGATAACATGATGGTCTAAGACAGTCGCCAGTACTGACTGCTTTAGCTGGAGGGTGTGGCTATGATGGCGTGGCGAATTCTGATNCCTTTAGAGAGTCAATTTTTAATGTTCTTCACCTAATCAATGTGAAACTGTCCCAAGTAACAGATAACATGATGGTCTAAGACAGTCGCCAGAACTGACTGCTTTAGCTGGAGGGTGTGGCTATGATGGCGTGGCGAATTTGGATGAACATGTTGCCACAGTCAGTTTATGACATCATTCAGGCCCACCCACTAATACACAAGTGAGTGCAGCTTCCATCTGGAAGGTTGCATTTCCCCCAAATCTTGAATACTTCTCGCAAGATCAGAATTGTGCATGAGTGAAGATCATGACATGACGCTCACAGCGCCACCTAGAGGCAACATTTGGAATTGAACGGCAGCCTTGTAGGTGAGGTGCAGCCGACGATGCCAGGTTCCTGCGGTTTCTGCACAGGCCGAGATGCGCTGAGGTGCATGGGCCTTCAATACTGCTTGCAGCTTTTATTATTATTATTACAGTTCCCTTTGCTTCTTTGGGATTCATGTTTAGTTTCCTGCTTAGTGTTTATATGCTTGTTTATTGTTAGGTAATTTGTTCTTGCTGCACTCTTCTAGTTTATTAGTTTATTTTCCCTGTTCCTCCTCTTGTCATTAGTTCCCCTTCAGTTATGATTTAGTTAGTGTCCGTTTCCCTTTATATTTGTAGTTCTTCACAGCCTTATCCCTAGTTTAGTTTCCCCATGTTAGTTTTTATTGTTTTAGTTCCCTCTATAGGTTAACTTGTAGTTATTCTTTGCCACTATACTTCGTTCCACTTATTGTTTACATTTATTCTAGTCTTCGCTTTCTTTGCTCCCTTCCCAATTAGTTTCAGTCAGTGTTTGTTTGGGTTTGTTTAGTTTTTAGTTAGGGTTTCCTTTATGGTTTCTTTTGTTAATTCTTATTTGCCAGGTTCTTATATCTTAGGTTGTGGTTTTCTTAGATCTGTTTTTCTGAGTTTGTTAATTAGTCCTTTCTCCCATGGTTTAGTTTTGTATTAGTTTTACCTGTCCTTCAGCCTCCCTGCTTGCCATGTCACACCTGTGCCTAGTTCTATTGATTACCTGTCTTTTGTTCCACATTCATTTCCCTCTGTATATTAGCTGGTCTGTTTTCCTTGTTCCTCGCTGATTTGTTGCGTCACCTTCCCTTAGTCAACTTTGTCAATTGTTTCTTGTACTCTGTCTGACCTGGACTCCTGCATACTCTCTGTTACACCGTGCCTGCCTGCCTGCCTTCTGCTTTGCCAGAGATTGGATTTAAATAAATCATCGTTCTGCTCGCCATGCCATCTCCTCGTCTGTCTCTGCGTTTTGGTCCACAACAACCACAGAATATGACACAAACAGGGCTAACCACCTAAACTTGAGAAAAAAGTAGGACACTCTGTAAAAGCCTGTGTGTTTCCTAACATATTTGGACCTATAGGTATTTAAGATCAAAACAATATTGCAAAAGTGTATAACATCCATTGCACATGATCACAAGAACATGATTACTCAGCATTTTGAAGAACCAAACCCTCTGTGACCTAATCTGGTGTGCTCTTGGCTGTTGAATTAAAGTGAAAACCATGGTGAGCTGTCTGCAGCCTTCTGAAAGAAGTCTATAGCAGGTTAGGGTTCTGATAATGGTTTTAAAGAGGACTTTCATCCTGAAAGCAGACCACAAAATGCTAAGAGAAGTTTTCAGAAACCCCAAAATGTTATTGAAGGACATATAGCAGACTCTTGCTGCTGTTGATATGAGAAAGAAATATGCCTGAACAATCAGAAAGAGACTGTATAGGTTTTACATTGATGGGACATAAACGAGGGGTTAACTTTTGCTCTAAGAAAACCAGATGACACACTGATGTTTGCCAGACAGAACATGGACAAAGAGAATGATTTCTTGAATCAGGTTATTTGGACAGATGAATCTAGCCTCATACCATATGACGCATAGAGCTGGAAGTGTCATCGTTTGGGATACTTTGCTGCTGAGGGACCTGGTCATTTTGCTAAATCATTTGCACATGACTTTGCAGTGCTCCATTCTAAGACAGTTTTGGTGGATTTACTGGTATGTTCAGGTCATGTGCTAAACCAAAAGCCAGATCTTGATCTTCTCAAGATCAGTGTCCTGAAACTGGCCTTAAATGCAAGAAATACTTCACAGCTAATAATGAGGAGTATCAGAGACTGGTAGATTGCTTCAGGAAGCGTCAAAATGAAGTTATTTTACCCAAAGGGTGAAACACTGGCTGTTAAGGGGCAAAGTGTTCTAATTATTTCTACAGTTTGGAAACAGATATTTATTAATATTATTTATTTAATGAAATAAAAGATGTTAGATTTTAAGATAGAGATAAAGAATAGATAAAACATTAATACGTGTAAATTTATTTATAAAAAAACTAAATATTTCATGGGGTTCCTAAGTTTTTCACATGACTGCACTTCAAAAGATTTTGTCATGTTTTTATTTGAATAAATGAGGATCATCATAAAAACTGAGCATCTACATCTGCATTCCTGTGTTATTTGCAACCTAAATCATGTTTTCACAGACAAATACAGGAGTGTGTTTGATCCTTTCTGCTCTTTGGCACAGCACATGAAAAGAAGATTCCCTGACATTTATGTTAAAAGCAGCCCGCTGGCTATGTTTCCAAGCAGCCTTGATTTGAGGCATTTGACCATGTAGTACCTGAATGGATGCTTTTATAGTGTCAGTTATGCCTTCAAATATAGATTGGTTACAGACAAAGGCGTATGTTTGTTCTGCCATCATGGGCAGAACATGATGTCAGTACTTGGACTGTAAAGGTCATCCTGCAATATAGCATCACTATTATCCCTACAGCAGAACCTATTATTACTGCTGAACCCATCTGCAGTTAAGAACTATTTTCTCCTACCTGTTGATAAATAGGTCAAAGCTAAAGAGCATTAAAAATCAACATGCTCCTTCTAAACATTAGCTTTGACAACAGTTCACATGCACTGCAACTAGGGAGGTTGTTCCTTTTGATTTGGTAATTTTAAACTTAAAGTAACAAGTTCAATATTTTAAATGGTCAGTTTAAGTTTAAAATTGACAGAAAAAAATTATATATATGAGGAAGAGAAAGTTGGAGTATATTGAGAAAGAACATTGCAGAAAGACCCAGGACCTTCTTGCTCCAAGGCTGAAGTGATAACTTTGCCACTCTGCACTGATAATAAGAAAATGTTCAAAATAACAATCCAAGTTTTTTTTTTTTTTTTTGCATTTTGTTTAAAAATCGCACTTTCAGTCATTTATAAACTTTTTTTGTAATTAAAATACTAGCCAATATTTCACATGAATGTTAGGAAACAGTACCTTACAGACATAAGAAATATATATCAAACTTTCTGTATAAAATTATCCACAATATTTTGTGCCTGCTTTTTTGTCTGATTTTATTGCATTTCTAACCCCACCTTTTACAGTATTACATGTATTACTGTTCTTAATAAACAAAAATGTCAGGGTTTCCTAGAGATAAGTGTCACCATTTGTAGATTTGTGTTTCGTTTTTCCTCTGGATTTGATTTCTTGCCTCCTGTTTTCTAATATGATGCAATTTTGTGTTTAGTTGCATCTATTAGATATTTCCTTTGTGGACTTTTTTTTTTTTTTTACTTCCATGCAGTTTCCAATCATGTTCATTAGTCTCTCTCACCCTGCAATTAAGCTCATATAGTCCAGCTGCTGCTGGCTTATCAGACTTATGCTTTTCACCTGTTCCTCTTGCTATTTATGCTTCAATTCAATTCAGTTAATGTAAACGCCAATTCACGACACACGCTGTCTCAAGGCAGTTCACAAAGGTCAGGTACATACATTCCAATTAATTCTAACCATTGAATAGTGCAGTCAGATTCAGTTATTTATTCAAATTGAATAAAAAAGTTTTTCTATCTAAGGAAACCCAGCAGATTGCATCGAGTCAGAGATTTGTAGCAGTCACTCCTCCTGGATGAGCATGTAGAGACAGTGGACAGTCACTGGCGTTGACTTTGCAGCAATCCCT
>JAHUTJ010066455.1:0-25459 GCA_036250325.1 Characodon lateralis
TTAAAGAATTAACAAAATTTCCATCATTACAGACATGTAATTAACAGACTTTATATAAAAAAAAAAAAAAGGGATTTAAACCAATACCGTTGCTATTTTTAGCATACATTACCATAGTACAGCAGAAGCCTACCGCTAAGCAACATCAGAATTCATTATAGCGAAGAGTTTATACTCAAAAAGTACTGGATTATAATGGATAAAACATGTCTTACAGAATTAGAATGACAGAATAAAAAAAATTAGAAATGCCTGGAGAGGGTTTACAGATTTGTATCCATGCATGTGGCCACCCTTCAACAGCATTTCTGAGCTCCTGATTGGGTTTTCTAAAACCATTAATAGAAAAAATATGTGACTCTCTGAGCCTGGCCAACCTGCATTTCCACCACTGCAACATTATTTTCTGGTATCCCCACATACAGTTCCATGCAAAAGCATTTTGTTGCTTCAGAACCTGGAATTAAAATAGATTGTATGAGAGCTTGCACCATTTCATTAACAGAACATGCCTACAACGTTGAAGATGTATTTTTTTTTATTGTGAAGCAAACAACAAATGAAATAAAATAACAGAAAACTTCAGTGTGCACAAACTGTTCACCCCCCCACCCCAAAGTCAGTACTTTGTAGAGCCACCTTTTGTCGTACTTACAGCTGCAAGTCGCTTTGTTTAAGTCTCTGAGCTTGTCACATCTTGTTACTAGGATTTTTGATCATGGCAAAACTGCTCCAGCTTCTTCATGTTGGATGGTTTTGACTTGTGAACAGCAATCTTAACTGTAGATTCTCAATTGGATTGAGGTCTGGACTTTGACTAGGTCATACCATAGTATTTAAATGTTTCCCCTTAAACCAGTCAAGTGTTGCTTTAGCAGTATGCTTCGGTCATTGTTCTGCTGAAGGGTGAACCTCCATCCCAGTCTCAAATCACAGGCAAACTGACACAGGTGTTGGTCAAGTACATTAGCACCATCCATCATTCCCTCAACTCAGAACCGTTTCCCACTTCCTGCTGCTGAAAAACAACCCCACCATGTTTCATTGTAAGGATGGTTTTCAGGGGTGATAGGATGTGTTGGGTTTGCATCAGACATAGCGTTTTCCTTGTTGGCTTAAAAATTGCATTTTAGTCTAATCTGACCAGAGCACCTTCATCAACATCAACATTTCATCAACATTTGGGGAATCCCACACAGGCCTTTTAGCCTGCTCATTTGTAACACAAACTAATGTTTTTTTTTATTTTTTCTGGCCACTCTTTCATAAAGCTCAGCTCTATGGAGTGTAGGGTTTATTGTGGTCCTATGCACAGATACTCCAATCTCTGCTGTGGAGCTCTGCAGCTCCTTCAGGGTTACCGTTGGTCTATGTGCTGCCTCTCTGATTAATGCCCTCCTTGTCCGGTCTGTGAGTTTTGGTGGGCAGCCCTTTCTTGGCAGGTTTGTTGTGGTATGATGTACTTTCCATTTGAAGATTATGGATTTGATGGTGCTCCAGGGGAACATCAAAGATTTGAATATTTTTTATAATCCCACCCTCACTTGTAATTCTCAACAACTTTGTCCCTGACTTGTTTGTAGAGCTCCTTGGTCTTCATGGTGGGATGCCTCTTGCTCAGTGGTGTTTTAACCTCTGGAACCTTTTGGAAAAGGTGTGTTTATACTGACAGATCATGTGACACATAGATTGCACACAAGTGGACTTAATTTCACTAAATATGTGACTTTTGAATGTAATTGGTTGCACCAGAAGGTTTTAGGGACTTTATAGCAAAGGTGGTGAATACATATGCAGATACCAATTTCAGTTTTTTTTCTTTCTGTTAATAATGTTTTCCTATATATATATATTTCTCATTTCACTTCACCAACTTAAACTATTTTGAGCAGATCAATCAAATCAAATAAGATTTAAAAACATTTAAATTTCAGGTAGGAATATAACAAAACAGGTAAAAAGCCAAGGGGGTCAATACTTTTCCAAGGCACTGAATCTACAGTGCCATAATAGCAGCCTGCCTACTGAAAAACAGCAGTGTTGAGTAAGGGAATCACATGGAGAAGTAAGAGCAAGATCTGTGAGGATCAATCTATCAATCTATCTATCTATCTATCTATCTATCTATCTATCTATCTATCTATCTATCTATCTATCTATCTATCTATCTATCTATCTATCTATCTATCTATCTATCTATCTGTCTGTCTGTCTGTCTGTCTGTCNTCTGTCTGTCTGTATGTCTGTCTGTCTGTCTGTCTGTCTGTCTGTCTATCTATCTATCTATCTATCTATCTATCTATCTATCTATCTATCTATCTATCTATCTATCTATCTCAGTTTCCTAAGTTTTGTGGAAAGAAGTTGTCCTTTGGCTGGGCAGCTTCCATTTTGTACATTTTTCCCATTTGCACATTGACACACTATTCCAAGACATGACGGCATCTGGGCACAGCAAAACATTTTTTTAAAGAGAAACACAGTAAGACAGCTGCTCAAACCTAGAGGAGGGTGGATTATTCAGTGTTTCCTCCAGTCCTACAGACCGCTTTTTTTAAAGTCTCTGGAGACCTTCTTACAATAATGCTGCACCTCTCCCTTAGCCTCAGATACACATATAACAGCCCAGCATATACTGCTTGTTTTGGCTGTTCTGAGGCTTGATCGTGCCTCCCTCCCGAGATGAAAGAGTCATTAGGATCCTCTGAAAGCCCAGATGGAGAAAGTGGGGGTGTTTCGGTTGTGCTGCATTGCTAAGGAGTTGGGCTGTTGTGATTTTTTTTTGCCTCATCTGTCTCACCCAAGTGTAGAAAGTGAGCTTGCGGAACATTAAACCCTAAGGATGACGAAGATATCCTAGGAAGAAATTAAAGATGAGAGAGAAAAAGCTCTTTTCTTGTCATAGAACTATTAGAAGGGTCAAGTAAAATACAGGATATTGCGAAAGGTTTCACATCCCTTGAATCTTTCCACATTTTGTCATGTTTCAACACACACTGACCAGCTCCCTGACGTTTGCTGAAGAAAAGCATTCCCACAGGATGATGCTCCCATCACCATGTTTTTACAGTGGGAATGGTGTGTTCATGGTGATGCACAATGTTAGTTATCCACATACAGATAGTTTTGTATGTGAGGGACTTCAAATGAATTTATTTTAACCTAACCCTGAATTACTACACAGCTCTATCACTGACCTGCCTGCTGAAAAGTAATAATTTGTCAACTTATTATTAGACATTTTATTCACATACTTCATAAAACTTGTCAGTTACATCAAATGTGAGGAAAGACCTGGAAATTATGTCTTAATTGGCTGGTCCACTTGCTTATCACACATAACGCCAACAAACTGAAGCATCAATATTCTAGGATAGAATTAACCCATTCAGGAAGACTGCGAGAAAGCAATACTGATGTTTTTTGCTCAAAGCTCAACAGCTCAAAGCTCAACAGACCTTTGTGTGTGCAGTTAAGTAAATAATATTAGAAATTTTATGATGTTGCAGGTTTGCTTGGCAACAGCTGAAGGAGGTTTATGGTAGGTTCATGTAGATTTGCTGACATGCATGCATTCTCATTGGTTTTTAATAACCGTAGTGTTGCTAAGTTGACAAAAGATGTTTAATGAACACTTTCGACACAGAATATGACAGATTTACACTGTGAACATTCTTTTTAGCTGTTTTTTTTTTTTTTTTTACTGTGTCCTGTCCAGCAGAGCAGCGCTCAAAATTGTTGTCTGAGTGCCAAGAAATTGCCCAACAGATTTACTTTCACAAGCGGAGCATCACAGCTAATGCTTTAAAGCTCTGCTTGATATTTATAAAAGAAACTTTATTATAAACTTCTTTGGGAATATTTCAATTGTTACGGACACGGAGACTGAAATGAAAAGGAAAAAAGAAGCTAGAAAAAGTGAGAAATGGGGCAAAAGGGAAAAAGGGGAGAAAAGGAGGAAAGAGAGGAGGAAAGAAAGAAGGATGAAGAGAATACAAGATTACACTCTGCTTGCTTATACACCTGCAGATGTTTTTTGGTTTTTTTTTAACAAAATAGTACACGGTACTTATGAATGTAAAATGTACTTAGTGAGAGGTGCAGCCCAATATAGAACATCTATGTATCTGTCAACACCTGAAGCTTGGACACGCTTTTGTATACAAGGTTTCTCCACAAAAATATGCAATAGCGAGTGTGAGGACTCACAGACCGGCCTCATGGTCCCCGGACAGACACTGAGGAGATCCGAGCCACAGACATCCAAAGGCCCCCCAAAGCACAGGAACCCCAGGAGAATCACTGCCAGGACTACCGCAACCCCGCCCAGAGAAGAACAGTGGAGAGTCCCAGGGGAACTACCCAGCAGCGACAGTGCAGAAGCCCCAGGGAACCGCAGCAACGAGCCCACAGGCCCCGCCGGCAGCCGTCCACGCCCGAGCAGATCCAGCCATGGACACAGAGACCCAAGACCCTGGGACACACCACCCGCCAAGCAGAGGCCCGACAGAGCCCAGGGGGGTTAGGCCCCGGCAAGCAGCCACCGGGAGTGAGCCAGCACACACCAAAGCACCCGGCCCCAGACACCGAGAACCACAAGTACACCAGCGGGCAGAGACTCCAACCACCGGCAGGTAGTGTGGCGGGGAGGAAATAGGCCCCCCATAATATGGGGGGGGGGGGGCCTAAGCTGATCCAAGAGAGGAAGCAGTCCAAGACCCAACCTGTCACAAAAAAAACAAAAAAAAAACAGCCACACACAGTCACAATCACCACTCCCACCCTCATGCATACACATAAAATCACTCGCACCCAACGTAAAGACAAACAGCAATGGACGTCATACACTCACTTACACTCCCCATGCATACTATATACTCCCAGGTCCAGGCGCCGGTACGGGCAACCAGCCCCCGGACCCAGGAGGTGGTCCCCTTCCCTCCTGGGGCAGAGACAGGCAGACAGCATCAGCAGCGCCCAGACCCGGATGACCCTGGCCCGGCCCCCGCCCCGAACCCAGTCCCCAACAACCCCCATCCACCTCCGGAGAGGGGGCTATGTACAAAAGAGGTGTCCACATGGCTCATACCAGCCAGCCAACCAGGATGGAGCAGTCCCGACCCCCTAATGAGCTCCGATCCCAACCCCATGAGTCTCCCACCCCCAGTGAACCCTAACATGAACCTCCCCACAGGGCCACGCCCAACAAGGACACCGATATTGAACACATGCCCCTGAACCCAAACGCCACGAATCCCCTCCCCCACAGGGGCACACCCCCACAGGCAACGGCAAAGCAAGGGCCACGTGCAACGCCACCCCCGCCCACTGGTGCAACAGGGCAGACCCCACCGAGCACCGCACCCACAACAGGACCCCCGACCCTGCACCATGATGGGACAAACTCACCCACCAAGAGGTCCCCGGCCAGCAGCAGGCACCTAGCTGTTTACTTCATAGAACCATGCATAAAGTGTAATGTGGATTAAAGCAGTATTTATTAAGATTATTCAAGAAATACAAATGAAGTTCATTTTTCATTGGATGACTGTAGTTTGGCTACTAGCTAATTTTTCTAGCATTATAACAAGAAAAGCCATAGTTCATTGTCTTTGTGTTTGTAGTGGGAGCCAGATATTCTGAGTTGTTCACTCGGAAATATATCAAGAACATTTCCTGAAGTTTGAATTCCAACTGGCAAAGTTCGATCAAATGTATGTTTTTGCTTCCTAATTATTTGTCCCAAATAAATCTGATCATTCCCCACAGTCAGACAAATATACAAAGTCTCTGTTAACTCACAGTGTGCTTTTTTGAAGCAAATAATAAATTCTAGAAAAAATTGCTAGATTCTAGCCCCATTTTTCTTCACCACCCAGTTTGTTTGATCCAGCTCACTGCAAAAAAGTGGCTTTTTTCCAGAGTAATCTCTTCAGTTGGATAGTAAAATAAATAGAATGTCAATTAGCTTTTTATTATTGTGACCGTGCTTCATCCCTCACACTCACCATAAATCTAATCAAATATTGAAAAACAAATTTCATAGCAATGCATTTGCTATCTGCTGGTATCTCTGCAGCAGCCTGGTCAGTCCACCTTACCATTTGCAGGAACAGCATCCCAGGAAGTGTTTTCAAACTAGCTGTACACTCTTTAAATGGGATTGTTCATTAGCATATAGCCAAAGCTTGAATTGAAAATTGAGTTAGATGCAGAAAGGCCACTTTGGGAGCTACTACATGTTGAAGAACCGACCCCACCCAACCAGGCTGTACAAGTGGGCCGAAAACATTCTAAGTAGGGTCTAAGGTATGTTGAATGTGGAACATGCAGTGGGCAAGGCTCAAACATACAAACAGATACAGAGGGGCACGGAAAGATTTAAAGAAATCTGGGAGGATAGAATAGCCGACCTCTACAAATCTGCTTTATCCATGGGTACAATTTCCAGATACCTCAAAGTGCAATATTCAACTGATCAAACAATTACACACAAGTTCACGATGAAGATGGGTTCCGTGAAATCATTTTAGTTCAAGGTTTGCAGGTCAACCCCAAAACAAAAGCAGAAGACATTGTGAAGATGCTGGCTGAAGCTGTTAATGGAGTGTAATTATTCACAGTGTAACAAGTCATGTTCTGACATGGGCTGCCACTCAGTGAATAAGATGCCATACATCCGTAAGTAACATGAAAAGCCAGATTGCAATTTTTAGATGCCTTCAGGTACAAAGATTTTTGGAGGCATGTCCTGTGATCTGATGAAACTAAAATTGAAGTGTTTGGCCAAAATGACCAACGTTACATTTGGAGGGAAAAGGTGGAAGCTTGCAAGTCTGAGAATACCATCTCGACTGTGAACTATGAGGGTGGCATCATCAGGTTGTGTGCGTGTTTTACTGTAGGAAGGTCTGGTGCATTTTACAAAACAGAGGGCATAACAAGGAGAGAACATTACGTGGAAATAGTGAAGCAACATCTCAGCCAAAAGCCAAAAATCAGCCAGAATGGTAAAGCTTGTAGAAAAACAAATCTTCCAAAAGTGCCAAATTAGTTTAAAAGTGGCTTAAGGACAAGAAATTCCTTAAAGGGGAAATATTGTACAAAATCCACTTTTTTTTAGCCTTTCAGTATATTTTGTTATGTACTTGGAGTGTGTAGGAGTGCAGAAAAGTAGAATTTAGTCTCTCCAGGTGTTGTGTAGATATCTTTATATTCTGTTTGAATCATATTTTTCAGTGCTTTCGGTTTTTCCTATTATCTTTTACATTTTTTGAACTGTTACGTCACAGTATTTGCTGTAGAACAGCCAAATATGATCATGGACTTCTGGCTGATCAATTTCAAGTATCTGCCAAATGTATTTCTTGTTACTATTTTGTAATTGAAGCTCAAGTATGCCGAAGTTGCGAGTGGATAAGTCTAAATGTTCGTGTGTTAGGTGTATTAACCCACACAATTTATTTCACTGTCTCCCAGCACCAGAAATTTACCCACATCAGTAGGGAAATTCCTCTTTATCTGCATGAAACACTTCAAGGACGAGTGCTTCAGCAACCTGCGCCAGTATGAAGAAGGATTTGCTGAAAGACTTAATCTGTTTAAGGGGTCAGTTCCTTCTGTCTATTTAAATGACGAACACAGCAAAGCGGTAAGCTGCAAATAACGCTACAATGACAAGAAACTTTATTTTAGACATCAATTTATTGTGTGTTGATATGACGTCCTGGCCACTGTTTTGATAACAGTAGCATCGTGCCTTCTGTTAATGTTAGTGCTGTGTACTGCTTTTAGCTCCTTGAAGACAGGACAGTTTGAAATAGTTTTATTAGATAAATAGTTTAGCATTGTTTTTGCCATTTCTTTTTTGTTTCTGCACCGGTAGACAATTGTATCTCTGTTATCAAACTACAAAAATGGCCGAACGGGTAAGAGTGGAACGCTCTTTGACCTGGAGTGGGGCGGGGTTTGAAGTGCCTCAATATTTAAAGAGACCTCACCAAAATGAGTTGTTCTCAGACGCACCTCAGAACCGGTGTAAAAGATGGGCCTGTGGAGCCACAATAACAAGGAGTTCAGACCAAAGCTTTGCAGTTCCACTTTATATAAACCACAACTGAATGGTTTAAGTGTGAAAAGAAATAATCAAAAGCATGATATGTCCCCTTTAAGCCACCACAAGTGGCCATCACAAAGTCTTGATCTCAGTCCCTTAGAAAATTAACAGAGTTGAGAAGGTGTGTGTGAGCAGTACTTTTAGGTTTCACCTCGACTCTTCCATATACTTATTGTCATTGTGGCAAAAACAGTTGAATCTTTGTCTCATCTGAATATAATTTTTTCTCCAGACAGTATTTAGATTGTCCATGTGAGCAGCTGCAAGTTTCAGTCGGGCTTTTATAGATGCTGGTTTTGGAACAGAACCTTTCAGTCCATGTTGATGCTAAACTAGCTTTTGTGGACACTGGTGTACTAGCAGCTCTCAGTTTCTCATTGGCTTGAGCCTTGATGGTTTTTCAGTTGTTCCTGACAACTAATTTTATTTCACCGTGGGTGGCAGTTTGGTTCAGATGATCAAAACTTGGACAGATGAATACGCCAACCAACAAACATCCAAAGTTGGTTCGGATTGGACAAAAAAAAAAAAAAAAAGAAAAATTCCGGAAAGAACTAGTGCAGATTCAAGAAAATACACATACATTTATATACAGTTAAAGTTATATGTTGTAATTTGATACCTGCCCGAAAAAAAGAAAACTTGAAATGCATCAACAAAAGCTCAGAATAATATTCACGCCAATGAGGAGCAGATGTGAACCGTTACAGGCTGACAAACACTGTGAATCACTAAGCTTACAACTGAGTTCAGTGCTATGATGAAAAACTGTTATATCCTTAGTAGTAATGTTAACATGCACACCTTTAGCATCAACAACCCAAATAGTGTTTATGATCTAAATTTGGCACATTTAAACACATTTTACACACATTTACCAATGTGAAAGACAACCTCAGAAAGATGAGGTGTGCTTAATGGTTAACAAATGAAACTGACACATTTCTGAATGATGACACTGTTGACCAAGCAAACATTGCATGCTTTTTATTTTTAGTAAAGAAAACTGTTCTGTTTTTTGAACTGCTCACTAGAGAAACAGTAAACAGACACATTTCAGAACAATGTTGCCTCCAAAATGCAGATATCAACCATTCCAGTTTAGTATAATTCCAGTATTTCAAAAAGAGAATCAAAATAATCAATTTAAAGTGCAGGACTTCCATTTTCTACCATAGTGAGAGACCTTTGGAAAGAAGAGGCAGCACAAAATTCTAGTTTACAATGAAAGTTGGAAATAAAAATAATAAATATACAGGAGTGAATACTGCTACAGTTGGAAAACTGATTAATAACCACTAAATTTTCTTTTTTGGTGTATATGTATTGCATTTAGTGGAACAGATCCTACTAATAAAGGCAGCGGCTATTCAGATTTAAGAAGCAGGAAGAACAACATTTGGATTTTTGAAACAGGCTGAAAGGCTGATTAATTTTACATCTCTCAGCTGATGACTGAACTGATCATAGCATCTGTAAGAGAATGGCCAAGGGACTCAGTGTTGTGTCATGACGTGTTAAAATAACGTTAATACAACAGTGGATGCAGTTGGGTAAGAACTGGGGAAGAAGGTTGACCTATAAATAATATTAAATGACAAAAGGCAGACATATATTAAATAAAAGCACTATAGTCTGTTATATTCTAACAAAAGTCGCAAGTGACATCTCATTTCATTGCAAGTACAATCTTCAGTCACAGAAGGCATTTAACAGTACTGTAGTACTCAGTATGGCATATCAAGGTGTGTTTGAGGCCTACAATGAGCTATAGTAGTGGAGGAAAAGTGAGAGCCAAAAACAAACCAAAAACACTGTCTGTAATGATCAGAGATAGCAAGTACAAACCTCTGTTATCCCAAGCTGTCAATAATCTACCAGGGTGGTGTGCCTTTAAGGCAACAAATCTTTCCTGGTGTTACAGTAGCACATGCTTTGGGATTGTCTTGATATACCTCTCTGTTCACTTCTCCGTTCCTGCTGAGGGTTGCCGGACATTCCTCCCGTTTCTTCATGTGTAAAGAGAGAAAGCCTCAGCCTTCCAGCTTGAAAACGGTGGTCCTATTCTGCTCTGTGGCAGCAAAGGGCATCTCAGGCCAAAAATACGGCAAACCTTCAAATATATTTCTACTTTCAACACGACCCAGCAGCGAAGTCCACAGGGGAGAGGGGGGTGTTTATTTGCAGTGTGAGAAGAGGCTTTTACTGCTCGGTGGGACACACACTGCGATCTTTGCAGCAGAAATAGTGCACGACCACACCATTGGGATACCTGGCAAATGCACTGAAAGAGAATCATATGAAATAAGGGTTTCTTATCACCATCCTTCCGTTCCAGTAACTATGAGCATTAATAAAACTACAGTTTAGATTGATATAAGATATATGGTAAATACAGAAGCTGATAGTAATACTACTGTGCTTTGCAAAAATAATCAAAGCCCTTGATCTTTTCCACATTTTGTAACATTACAACCACCAATCTCAGTTTATTATGTTGGATCTTTTGTGAAGCGGAAGGAAAATGATGCAAGCTTTCTAAGCTGTCATTTTAAAGTGAGCTCAAGCTCAATCAGATTAGATGGAGAGCGACTGTGAGCAGCAAATTTCAAGTTTTGCCACAAATTTCAAATCGGATTTAGGTCTGTGCTTTGAATAAGCCACTCTAAAACATTGAATAGGCTCTGATCTAAACCATGGCAGCTCTGGATGTTTAAGATTGCTGTGGCAAGGTAAACGTCAGTCTTTTGAAGCCTCTAAGAGGTTTTCTTTCAGAATTGCCTTGTATTTAGTGCCATCCATCTCCCTGTTAACTCTGAGCTTCCCACTCCTTACTGAAGAAATGCAACCCCACAGCATGATGCAGCCACTAAATTCTACCATGGTAATGGTGTGTGCAGGGCATAGATTTCAAGCAATTGATCTCTGCAGCTCCTCCAGAGTTTGCCATGGGCATCTTAATAGCCTCTCTGATTAATGCCCTCCATACCTTGTCCATCATTGTGAAAAAGTTCAAGGGACATGAAAATTGTACCCCAAATTACCAAAACAAGATAAAAAAACAAAAACAAACTATCTCTTAAATGTTATATTGTTACCTGTTTCCTATCTTCTTTTTACAGACTCTGCAGGTTTTTTCTTCTGTTATGACACATTTAACCTGCTGATGGAAGATGCGCTCCTCCTGCACCTGAAAACAGACACAAAATCATATTTAACATCTTTTTCCTAGCCAGAGTTATCTGCATGTCTGACAAAAAATAGAGAGAAAAATCTGTCTTTCAAATTTAGCCATCCTTTGGTTAATGAGGTTTGGAGGATTGCTTTTAACTGTCCCAAACCACTGCCTGTCTGATGAGCATGACGACATACTGAGCACTACTAATGTTTAAGCATCATCAAGAATCCCCTGAATGGTCTACACCAGTAAGTTTTAAAAAGAGTGGATTAAGCACTGCCTAAATGTCCAGTCACTTTAGGATCGTTTCCGAGAGTAGCTGGTTCTGTTTTCAATGGTCCCCCATGAAGATGCCAGAAGGAAAAATCTCTCTTCGGGTTTCACTTTGGCTCCCCGCTGTTCCTTTGTATCAGAAATAATCAACCACAGAAACATTCTCTAGGACTCACCCGGAGGAACTCAGCCTGCAGCAGGCTCTTCAACACCTGGTTGCAGCGTTTCATTTGGGCCTTCTCCTCCAGAACGCTCTCAAGGAAAACGCTTATCTCCCGGATCTGGGTGTTTGCTGGGAGCAGATTGATAGCCTGGGAAACATTGACCAGAAAAGTATGTGTTTCAAAAATAGCATGGCGCCCCAAAACAGGTAAACCACTCAAAACATCATGTAAAACCTGTTATATCTTAATCCAGTGAGGTCATTAATATAAACAAATCATTTTTAAAAAGGTATTTAGAGAAATTTTGGATAAATTAGTTTTGCAGCTTTTTAAACTACCAGTGCTGGCAGGTATCAGAGCAAAAAACAAGCCTATAACTCACGTTTCTTACTCAAGCCTCTGTCTTTTATTCAAAGCAAAGGTTCAGAACTAAAGTTTAACTGTAAAAGTGCTGAAGGTGCGAGAAATGATTACCTTGGTGGTGTTGAGCTTGCTGTGGTGCATCTCCAGGACCTGCAGGGCTGCCTGCAGGTTGGCCTGAGGCTCAGTGAGCTCCATCTTAATGGGCCCCAGGCAGTGGACGTCAGGGGGGGACAGGTACATCCGCAGCAGAGACAGATAAACCTGCACGGCAGAGTCACAGCAGTTAATTCTTCCCTACAGTCAAATCTTTATCTCATTTTAGTGAAATACAATGAATGAGCTACTCAGGAACAAGCATTTCACTTTAAGATCAAGCAGCAAGCACACTAGGTGGAGCAGGACTTTCAGCAGATAACAGGAAGGCTGAATGGAGTACATCAATGTTGCTCTGTTTTATCATTTTCAGTTTTCAACCTCTGTCTGTCATGAAGCTTGATCTGAAAATGTTGGCAGACTTTAGCAAAACTCAGAGATAAGGTAAGAACAATGTCCAGGGAAAAATGCATAGACTGCTTTGGCGATGCTAATTGCTAATATAAGAAGCGAAAAATTTCAGTAAAGTTTTTGTTTAAAATTTTTGTAAAACCGTTTTATGAAAGCAACTTTCTCCACAACATGACGTGTGATGTCATTTCTGTCCCTGACATAATAACTAATGACCAAAAAGACAGAAACAAATGTCTCTTCTTATATCTTCCCATTTAATAGTTTCTAAGAATGATCAGCTGAAATCCACATCAGTGGGTTAAACCTTAAAATAAAAAAAGAAAAACAGGCAATTAGCCTCATAGTTCAGATCTCTACATCTCTATTTAGATTCATTCAGTCGTGATTGAGACAAAAAAACAATTCAATAAATACTCAAAACTGACTGAATAAAATGTTTGTACTGGAATTTAAACTATATGAAGTATCATTAAAATTAAGCTAACAGACCCAAAGCTCTAGTTTATATTTATAAAAACACAATTTTCCTTTTTGTCCAAACTGTGACCAAGAAACATGTAATTATCTCAGAAAAAAAACAAATACACACTTTCTAAAATGCTGACATCAGAAGAAAACTCTTTAGTCTGCTTCCCACTGTCCTCGCACAGCCTCTTCTCACCACATCACCTTCACACTCTGCTGTTACACCAACCATCTTAATGTGCTCCTTCACTTCCATCAATCTTTGGGGTCTTCATCTTTTCCACCTGCCGGGTAGCTTCCTCTCCAACATCCAATGTGTCCTCTTCATCTCTTCAGTATGTCCAAACCACTTCAACCTTGCATCTTTAACTTTATCTCCAAACCGCCTAACCTTAGCTGTTCCTGATATCCTCATTTCTAGTCCTGTACATCCTGATTACTACCAATGGAAATCTCAGCATCTTCCACTCTGCCACTTCCAGATAAGCACTGTCCACTATTTTGGATGGTTGACCTCAGGTACTCATCCACCTTCGAAATGTCTTCTCCTCCTATAGCTTCTCCTTTCCCCCTGCTTCACCCTCATTCACATGTATTCTGTCTTGGTTCTCCTTCCTCTTCTCTTTAATGCAAACCTCCAGCTCTCTAAGTTCTACTCCTCCTGCTCCCTACTCTCACCACAGATTATGATGTCATCTGGAAACATCCTGGTCCATGAAGCCTCCTGCCTGACCCGATCCATCAACCTTTTCATCACCATTGCAAACAAGAAGGGTCACGGAGCAGATACCTGATGTACCACCACCCCTACCTTAAACCCATCTTTGAGTCCCACTCCACACCTCACCACTGTCTCTATACATGTCCTGTATGACACCCTTTTCTGCCACGCCTGACTTCCTCATGCAGCACTACAGTTCCTCTCTAGGCACCCTACGGTATCCATAAGGGGACATTGCTGCTCTTTCTGACCTTTACTTATCTACTGGAACTGTCAGAGCAAAAATGGCACCTGAGCTACTTTTTCTTAGCATGAAACCAAACTGCTGCTCAATGTTCTGAAGCTCTTGTCTGAGTCTTGGTTCCACCAGTCTTTCCAAGATCTTCATTGTGTGGCTCATAAACTTTATACCTCTATACACCCTCCTTGTTCTTGAGGATCGGTACCACCACACACCTCCTCCAATCATCAGACATCCCTTCACTCATCTGGTATCTTCATACCTCCACAGGTAGATCATCTGGAACACATTTCCACACCTCATCCCCTTCAAAGCTACCCTAACTTCCTCCTTACTACTTTCCTTCACATCCTGACTTACTATCTGTCCTATTCTTTCATTTTACTTCTGTTTATTCTGAAATCAGAGTAAACAAGGGGGTTTCATACTAACAATTGGACTGAACACAAACATGTAAAACCCGACAGCAAAGTTAGAAACTCAATTTTTTGTGACCGTTGCAGAAACAGTAATGATATGTTGACTGTATTTCTTCTGTTTAAGATGATACTTAGGTTTCTCTGCTACAATGAGAGTGTCTGTTGCAGAACCAAGCAGGGCTATAAAACAGGAAAAAAAAAAAAGGTACTTACATCTTTATTTCCTTCCACTGAACTGTTATAATGTCGGTGACAATATCTACATCATAAAACAAAGAAAAATATAATCAATGACTCAAAAAAGCTTGATTAGAACCCGATTATTGTAACCAACATGGTCATAGCATTTCACATAATCATAACGATTCAGATGAGTCATCTGCCTTTATAATGTAGAGAAAGAACCTTCCTTTCAAATATGATATTTGGCAACAAAATGATTCAGTCAGATATTTGCTCAGCTTCAGTCCAGTGAGTTTTCTGATGGTTGCTGTTATGTGAGGTTAGGCAAGGCTTGGTGGTGTTTACACAAGTACTCACTCTTCAGCCATGCGGGTGTCATCGAGTACGTGGACATATATGAAAAGCGCCTGCTCGTGTTTACCCATGCGACCCAGGAGCAGAGCCCGTTCCTCCAGCAACCCTTAAGAGATGAAAAGCAAGGTCAGTGATGCAGCCCAAGATCTGCGAGATTATTGCCATATTTTTCTAAGTGGTATCAAACAGAAATAATATGCTTTCATATATATATATATATATATATATATATATATATATATATATATATAATAAATACTTTAACATTAAGCAAGCACAGCATTCTTTTAAATGTATGATCTTATATTCCTGTTCATAAATATAACTTGTACCTTATGTTTTTATTAAGGTGAAGAGGACCTTTAAAATAATTTGATCTCTTACGGCAGCAGCATATTCTCACACTGAAAAACGCTTCATTTGAGCATTTATACAATAAAAAAAAAAAAAACTTGTTTTGAGAAAATCACAGATGATGCAATTACTGGCACCCCTAACAATCCCTTTAAAAAAATGTACCTGAAGCTTTTTTCAATGTATACCTTTCTTTTTTAAGTTAAGCAGAATTTCTAAATAGCAATCAACGACGGTGTGTCTTCTCTGAGTAATTATAACAACAGAGGCCTTTTTCCTTAAGCCAGCAGTCACTTGGCTGGAGAACAACCCAATTATCTTGTCACTATAAACACAGAGAAGGATGGTGAGGGGGTTCGAAAAGAAAAGATCTCCAAATATTACTGGTATAGCTGCAGCAATTCATGGCATCTTGGGGTAACCAGGCCACTATAAAATCACTAGCAACTATATGATAACAAGTTGTTTGGGGGTGATGCCAGGAAAAGGCCTTTTCTCTCCTACTATCCCAAATGTAAACGTGGAGTTTGCTGAACTCCACTTGGAAGTTTATAGAAGTATGTGCTTTAGTCAGATGAGGCGCGTTAGGTGTTGAGCTGCACAATAAATCACGAATATAAAGCCATTGTAATATCAAAATTTGAAATAATAATTTTGCAAAGGGCTGTTTCTGATGCAATACCTATCGCTATATTATTTCAAGACTTGGCCTTTTTCTGTTAGCAAAAGGGGGTTTCACAAAGTATTGACAGCAGGGATACCAATCATTGTACCACCAGTGATTTTGTCAAAAACTAGAGTTTTTTTCCCCAAATAAATCGATTCAAATGAAATATTGAATTTTGCTTACTGTGAGATTATGCAATTGCAATAAAGAAGGATTTATAGGCTCTTTAAACATCTGTACAAGGGTACCAACACATTTGTCTGGATCTCTACAATAGGAGCAGAGCTTTAAGCCTTCCTACCATCAAATGGAAAGTCACTGATGAGTCTGGCAGGTTCATAGCTGGTAGAAATATCCAGAAAGGACAGCAGTTTGTTCCTGAACTGTCCCAGTTCACCTTTCTCCTGCCCGGCAGGAACAGCAGAAACCCCTACACAATACAGAGCACATCTCATTAGCATAGCTAGTGCTATGATGGGTATTAAAGTAAGTCTATGAACTGAAGGTTAGAGTTCAAAATTCAACCATCAATTTCTTTTAGAAAACCTGTAGTTTAAACATATTAATGGTGTTTTTGATCAAGGAAACATAGCAAAAGTGTTGCAGATTTACAGTGCAGTTATTCATTTATTCAATCAGGAAGGTTTATGACATCAACAGAATAGATCATTTATCACCTGCTGTCTGTAAAAACTTTAAATTTTATTAATTATTGTCTTTGTGTTCGATTAATGCCTTATTCACACTGCAGGATTTTTATACCGATTTTCAACCCCATCTTCTCCTTCCGACAATCTTAAGGATCCCCCGATCATTGTTATGCCTCTAAAGACAATCGTATGAGCTATTGAGCAGCTGTGGTGTGTTGAGAGTGATCTTTTCTGCTCAGAAGGACGTCGGGACCGCTCTGACCTCAAATCTGCGAAATTTAACATGTTGGATTGTCTTGGCCCTATATCCTACCATATGGGGTGTTCCCAGAGGACAAACGAGCATACAGCCTGTTGAATGTGACATGTAACCAATCAGAAAGCAAGGTGACGGAAACATGGAGGGAATTTACTCTGATCTAATGTTTGATCTAAAGAGATTTTGCGAGATTTCATTCCGATTCCCATCTGAATGTTCATGAGTGAAATCTGTTTGTGTGTGGTGTGGTGTGTTGTGCTTCCCATGTAGGACGAAACCTGTTATAGACACGATTCCTTATCATTATGTTTGGGGTCTCTCAGGTTTTGAAAATCAAAGGATAATTTTTAAAATCTTGCCATGTGAACCAACAAACTACCAAATGCCAGCAGTTTGTTTAAATCAGCTATTTTTAATCACTTTGCTAACACTAGAGGGCAATCAGGCATACAAGAAAGATTTCCAGTATGATGTAGAACACTCACTTTGACCCTTTGAGCTTCTGGTGAACATTAAAATGAACTAAGAGCTTGCATTTTCTGGCAACAAGCTGTGATGCAGTCAGTCTGTCAATGCATCTGAGTGACCTCTCTAAATGTAAGGTCTTTCCATCTATCAATGCTTAGATTAAAAGAAATCTTTCATAAGACAACAGTAACTAAGGTAACACTTTTTAAAAAAAAATAAGTGAATTTCTCAACAATGTATACTAAAAGCTGTTTGCACTCAAATTTGAATGTTAATTTGTATCATCTTACAATTAGACAGAATGATACCATCTTCAGTTAAAAGCTAAATACCCGAAATAGCAAAAACCAGCCAGAAAAAAAAAACACTTCTAGAAATTTTCCAACCTCTAAGTGCCCAGAGCTTCAGGGAACTTCTGCACATACCCTCTGGCAGTGAGTAGAGGTACTGTTTCATCAGGCCTTGAACCCTGCTCAGATACAGCTGAATAAGCACATTATGGAACTCAGGGCCGTTCTCATCCCACACATAAATGATGTGCTCCAAATACGGGATGGCGAGCTCCTCAAAGCCTTCCTTCAGGAACTGTAGCACTTTGTCTCGGGGCAAAGTCTCCACCTCGGGCAGATCTTCAGTGAAGACCTAAAAAGAAGGAGACATTTTCATACCAACAGGGATCCTTTCAAAGTTGGGAACAAATGAACATGCTTATGTGATCGTTTTTTAAACACCTGTGCCCACCTTCAAGCCATCCTCAGGACAGATCTTAAGCACCCAGGGAGAAAACTCAAAGATTATGCCCAGATTCTCTGCTCCTATGTGTAAGAGAAGTTTACAAGGTAGGAAATAAACTATGTCAATATTAATTTTTAAAAACTGAAATCTATTTCACTTCTAGCCATACAGAAGACTGGTGCTTTGCAAAAAATATTTATTCGTATTCTTACCTCTTCATTTGTTTTTGACATTTTGGCACATTACAACTGTGTTTTAGTGGTATTTTATATGATCTGAAACAATATGTTGTGCATTTGTATTCAGCCTCTGTTACTCTTAAAACCCCTAAAAAATACCAGTGCAACTGGTCACCCAAAGTCTGCTCAAGAGGACTGCTGATTCTCACCAAGTCGTTGGAGATACTGGACGGTTCGCTCATGACCTTTAAGAGGAGAGTTGGCCTTGGTAGATTGGTCCAGCAGGACCTGCAAAGCTGAAACAGTGCAAACAAAGTAAGAATAATTAAAGGGAGGCGCGTGACAGAACAGTAAAGGTAAATGCATGATCAGTGGTTACTGTGAAACAGTGGGATTCCATGTTTTTTTGGTGTGTACTGCACAGTATAATGCCTCTATCCACAGAAGTTGGATGAAGCATATCCACAGTGTTAGCTGGTGGCTGCAAACAGCTGCTTTTAATTGGAGACAAACTTAAGCAGCGTGACATCACAAGCGTAAATCACAGCAGGCCAATTAGGACCAGCTGTGCACACATCATCCAGAATGGACCAGAACCAGAAAGATCAGCGCTGTTCTTATTTACGAGGATCATGAAATCAACCACATGCAGGAAACCTCCTCTGAGATGAATTGTGAAGCCTTAGCGAGCTGACTCACAGGCCCCAGGATACAGCTTTGTTACAAGCATCTAACTGGTGCCCAGTGAAGTTCTTCATAATGGGCCAACTGTGCTTACAATGGCTCAATTGTGCAATTCTGAGCAGAGACTTTTAGGCTAATGATCTTGTGTTGGAACTGGAACAAAACGAGACAATAGCTGACAAATGGTCTGACATTCAAAGCTCTAATTCAAGCCGAGTTTCAAAGAAAAAGGGGATGATGAAACAGATAATTTGTTCAGCATTACACTGTCATGCTGATTGCCTGCAACAAATAAACAACCGAAACGACTCAGACTGTGACAACAGTTTCATTTCAGCTGACTCATATCTGTGGCTTGATGAATTACTTTCCACTTCAGATAAAATATTTGTTCCCCTAATTAGACAATAACACAACAAACAAGAACAACAGAATGGTTGATCTTTTAAATGTACAAATCATAAATGGTGATTTTGATCAACTCTTATCAAAGAGATGGACTTTAAATCCTACTTTTGTTTCTTTATCCGTAAAATATTCACTATAGAACGCAGTCCCTTCCTTCCTAAACCGAGTGAATTTGGAGACTGATGAAACATTTAATGGGAATCTGTCGAGCATGTCAGCTTTTCTGTACAGAGGATGTTGTTGTTTCCTCACCAGAACCAGATTTCTTCTGCGATGAATGTTTATTTTATTATTATTTAAGATGGAACATTGACATTCACTATAATCACTCACATTTATATTCCCGACCCTCCAAACCAGACAAACCTGGTATCTTATGTTTAGATGTGATAAAGAATGAGGATATATAATAATCTTGGCATATTTTGTTATTTCCATTTCAGAGTTGTAATTAAAAGAGCTTAAAATGTACCAACTACTGGCCTTCACAGAACAGTACCTGTTTATGTGAATGATGCTTGTTTTATAAATAGGACAGGAGCAAATTACTTGGAAAAATCATCAGTGTGAGGATTATGATTATTGATTAATTAATATTCATCAAGAATTATAATTAAAAATCATAATTTGAGAAAATCAATTTCTTAACCAAAAATCCTCATTTATGAATCAAAACCAGAGATGTCTTCTGGTGTTGTAATTGTGGCTCAACGCCTTTGATAATTACAACCGTTAAATACTCAGTAATAATTAATAACTATTACTAGATGTCACTGTTTAATCAACCGTTTCTGCCGAAACGTGGGGAACTTTAACCCATATTTTGACTGACAAATCACTCTTGCACAAAATAAACACAAACGACTTCTCTTTATCTATGTGAGTATTTATTAAATCAACAGCCTGATCCACCTCGCTATTCCGATTCAATAATCTTCACCTAATCAAACATGCAAAGTTCTACACAGAAGGGTAAAAAGATTTCTAACTAAACAAAATAAAACAAAACAGCAGTGGGTGTGTATGGAATCAAACCAGCAGTTATGGCAAAGGTGATCATATTAACTGTATAATAAGTTATTATACAGTTCAGTTTTAAATGTGCCCTGAGCTTGCTCTCAGGTGTTACAACAATACGGCAAAACACACACAGCTGGGTAGCATAGCGGCTTACAGATATCCAACACAGCACATCAAAGTTTCAATAAAAGGTTGCATGCACATAAGTGGTGATTCTACATCGCACTAAAACCCTACTCTACCCTGCCCAAGCTATTCCTAATAAAGAAATAAAAATAAAAGGGTGGATTTTACTTGTTGAAGTCTTCCTTCTGGGGCAGCGAGTGAGAGAGAAAAAGGGGGTGAAGAGTTTCACGCGTCCGCAGATACTCATCAAAGCAGTCCGTTTTCTTCCTTGGTGGCTTCCGTGGCAGAAAGGTAGAAAAATTATGACAGGCCGTCACTAGTTGACTGGTACAAAAACAAGGAGGAAAAAATGCGTCTCCTTGAAATCTCCATGTTTTTTTTTTTTTGGTTACATGTTAAACTCACGTCTTCGATCGGTAAAGTTGAAAACTTACAAGCCTTCTTATTCCTGTAAGCTTAATTTGCTTAGTTTTCTCGTTGGCCTATCAAGGAGAATGAATGAAATCCACTTGGGACCTCTTCTCCAGAATGCTGCTTCAGTTGTGTGGTAACCGCGTCTTGGTCCCAAGCTGAAAGCATGGTGGGCCGTCTCATACTCTGTTATATAGTTGATGGTGGCTTCAGGGCTGCGAAGCCCCCATCCTATCAATCGTGGTGCCCGCTGGGATTTTTAGGAACAGACTATCCTGTGGTACAAAATGGCCGATGACGTTGGAAAGGCATAGTGGCGTCCAGCAACGTGCAAATGGTCCAATATTCAGCAAACAAGTGGTCCAACACCAAACTGGGCGCGGCATTGGTGGCGCAGGGGGTTAAGCGCGTGACCCATGTACGGAGGCCTTAGTCTTGCTAATTTCAGAAAAATACTGGAAAAAATAAAGGCCACTAGTGCCGCAAAAAAAATAAAATAAATAAATAATAAAAAAAAAAAAAAAATATATATATATATATATATATATATATATACGTATCTACATATATCTATAAATGTGCCAAAACTACATAGTTTTTTGTTCTTTGTGTTACTTATAGTTGCCTTCAGTGATCTCTACTTTTATCTAATAATAAAAAAAAATCCACTCAGCAGTCAATCAATCAACAGGTGACTATGGAGCTTTGGAAGCTATGGTAATGAAATCTTCATCTGTCACAACATTTCCACAAAAGGTCAAGAGCACTTTTGTAATGCTGCTCTCCTGCTTGGAGAGCATAACCTTCAGCGACAAAGATAAAGGTTACATTAACCTCTTCAATTCAACTGATGATCTAACAAGTGGCAAGCAGTGTGTTCATAGACCCCCTTTAACAACCTAATGTTAGATTTCAAAACAATTTAGTGCTATTACTCCACATGTCTGAATCACTGTAGCTACAGCACATTCATTTTAAAACAAGGTGTTTTTAATTAAAAAAAATGTGGTTTGAGAGAGAGACTGTTATTCTTAAGTTGGACAAAGAACACAAAACATTTAGTGACAATTTAGAGTGAGCCATGTCTGAACATAGTAGCAATGTTTGTTCCATCACAGAGATGTTGAGATCAGTCAAACGTGCTCAGCTCTACATTTAATGTGTGAATCAATGACTTGACTTAAAAGAGATCATAATTGGAAAGCACACAGAATGAGAAATTTATTATATAGAAAGGAGAAACACAGCATTTATTAATGTGAAGCATATTTTGGCAGAGTTACAGAAAGTCTGAACTACTGCCATTTCAAAAAGTACACAGGCTAATCCTGAGTTTCTTCATGAAGCCTTTCCACCTGTCATGATCTCAAGGTGTTTGAGTTTTTTAAGGATTTGTTCCCTCCCTGTTGTTTCTGCCTCTAGTTTCTCTCAATAAATGTACCTCTGCTCAAATATTATCTACACATTATTCAGTCTCTACCTCACATTCTTTCCACCGATTATATACTTTTCTATTGGCCCTTCTTCTTTTAGAAAATTGCCTTTCAAAGAAGCAAAGGAAAGTGATCAAAGCCATCTGAAGCTGTATAAAGAAGAACATACTCAATGTTATGGGTTTCAACATACTCCCTATTCTTTTTTTGCTTTCATGAATTTTCTCCCTGTGCTCTATTTCCCCCTCCAGTCCAAAGGCATGAGTGTTGGGTAATTGGTGATTATAAATTTCCAATGTATGTGAGAATTTTTGGTTGGCTGTCTCTGTGTTAGCTTTCCCTTTTACAGAACTCTGGTGCACTTTAGGATCCTTCACACCTCCAGCTGGAGTAATAGTGAATCACCTTTTTAACACTAATAATCTCAGATTAATATATTTCCTTCTAAAGAGGTTTTTTTTTCAAAGTGTATAAGAAAATGCCAATCAGTGAGAAATTTTTTTTTTACATTCATTCAGGTCCATTAAGCAACTCCAAATCCATATCTGCAGATTTTGGCAGGATACAGGTTAAGGTACAAGGCAAATGATAAAAACATAACAAAGACATAATGTTAAAGCAGATAACTAACAAATAAGGAAAACAAAGAATCACTAACAGATAATAAGCTGGTGGAAAAGTAATAAGCAACAAATCACCAACACATGCATAACAGACAACTAACATAAATAGCAAAGCTATCAGATAAGTAGAACAGTGTGACAATATTCACACCCCTTCATGCTTTCCAAATTTTGTTGCATTATGGAATTATTTGTAAAACTGATTATAGTACTTTTCTTCAAAATATAAAATCCACACAAAATGTCCTATAATGACAAGGTAAAAGCATCTTTTCAGATGTATTTTAATTATTTGTTGTATATTGATATTTTTTCTAAAGCCTGTTGTTGTATTATATTTACTACTCTTTCCATCTTCGTAAGCTCCTTTTTAAGGAGTGAACTTTCCTGCTGTGGGATCAATAGTTTTTATTTTGTAATTTTGTTTTTATTTTATTTAAACAGTACCACAGTATTTCACTTAAAATGTCATTTAAAATTAGATTAAAATTAGACAGGAAATTTAGACAGGAATAAAATCGGATGTATCTGATTTCCACTAATCATCCTTAAGAAGGTTCTACAGCTTGGTTTTAGTCCGCAGTCTGAACATGATTTGGAAAGGAACACACTCGCATATATAAGGTCTCACAGTTGACATTGCATGCTGGAGCAAAGTCCAAGTAATGAACTCAAAGGAATTGTCTGTGGACCTCAGGTCACATTGTGTCATGGCGCTATCTGGGGAAAGATACCAAAAAGCAGCTGATCACTGAGGTGGAGCTGCAGTGTTCCCTTGTGGTTCCCGTATTACTAGCAGACTCCATTAATCAGGTGTGGCTTCCTGATTAATGGAGTCAGCTCCTCACGAAAAGGCACATGGTAGCTGGCGATCATTTTTTAGTCCAGGAAAAACAAAATTCTCCAATTTATTGAAACCAAGATTAAACATTTTTAAAGATATTTTTTCGGCACTAGTGGCCTTTTTTTTTTTTACATTGGGCAGACTGGAAAGAGCGGTAGACATTCAGCAAATGTCGCCAGGTCCAGGACTTGAACCCGGGACGGCGGTTTCAAGGACTGTAGCCTCCATATATGGTTGCACGCTTAAACCCTACACCATCAGCGCCGCACCCACCAAGATTAAACATTTTGTTCGGAACTACGAAGGCCATGTCTGGAGAAAAACACACTGCTCATCACCTGGCCAACTACAACCCTACTGTAAATCATAGAGGTGGCAGCATCATGATTTGTGTTTTTTTGTTGTTGTTTGTTTGTTTGTTTGTTTGTTTTTTTTATGTGTCAGGACCTGGGAAATATTTCACACAGCAGGTAAGATAACAACAGTCAGATATGGAGAGATGTCTCAAGAAAACCTGCTCCAGAGTGCTCTGGAACTCCAAACAAGATTACTATCTCAACACAACTATGACTTAAAGCACACAAACCAGATTACAAAAGACTGGCTACAGGCAACAGTCTGTGAAGGTCCTTAAATAAAAACAGACCTGATTCAAATTAAACTTCAAACTTTATTGGCAACATTTTAGACAATAAATAACAAATAAGGGATAAATGAGCAATAACTAATGGACAAGTAACAGGTAAATGATTTAAAAAAAACTAACATGCATAAGTAATGGATAAATATTGACTAAGTAACAGAATTAATATTTAGTAAATAAATTCCTCCTAACACACTCCACACTTTCTTGAAAAACTAAAACCCAGTTTCATCTCATCTGTGTTGTCATTCTATCACCAACAGCAGTACAATAAAAGGAAGATGAATTTCTACTTTTAATGTCAAATATTAAAGTATGCATTTCCAATTTTATTTGCCTTAAACCAATGTTATATACATTGTAAAAAACTGAGTTATTGCACTGTTTATCTTCATAAACACTTTGCTTCGATTGAGTTATCCACCCCTGACCAACTGCTTTGACACAAGGTTAATAATCCTAAAGGAATCTTAACACAAGGACTTCTCCTGCTGCAACATTTATATGGTCATTCAGAGAACATTACTTTTAGTGATCTTGTATTAACATGGACTGTATTACAGTCCACTGCTGACCCAGTTTTCATTTCATGCAAAGTATCTGGGATTCTCAAGGTGCTCACGGTAGGCAGGAAATGTAAAGACATGTGCAAACATAGGCTCTCATTAAAGTACAACAATGAGTTCATAAACCAACGGCAGGAAGCCTGAGACTGGCAAATTAAATATGATTTAAATATATAAATGTCCATTTCTCTGCATGACCTATAAAAGAATCATCTTTAAAATCATTTTCTTGACTAATGTTTCTTTGCTTAAAAGACAGGGGATTTTTTAATTAGTAGTTTCGTTGTCCGATGAGCTAACCCCTCCCTCCTACTTCCCCATGTCTAAAGGGATTGCTCAATCCAGCTCTCCATCTAACGGGTCCGGACTTCCCTAAACCTGAAAGATCTTACTAAGCAGGTTTAC
>JAHUTJ010066456.1:0-25445 GCA_036250325.1 Characodon lateralis
AACCACTGATGTGAAACTCCATCCCGTTGAACTCTTGATACCAGGTTTCCAGTGAATCCTCCTCAGCTAAGTGTTATTTTCAGTGTTAAAAGAATGCGTCACCGTAGGGTCTTCTATGGTTAACATGTGACAATGCTATGTAAATTGTGAGATAAAACACAAAGGTGTCATTGTCATGCCAATGCTGCCTGGTACACACACACCAAGCCCCATCACATGCTGTTATGAAGGTGTGTCTTCATTTTTTATTAAGTGTGACTACTTCTTGGAGTTTGATTTCCTCGTCTGATCCGGGGAAGGACAACGAGGAAAAACAAATGTTTGACTTTAAACCTAACAGCTGTTTTAGTATAAAGGTAAAAAAAATAAAAATAAATCAACCAAGCCAGCTAACCTGACAGAGGTACAATATAAACCGCTAATATCCAACGCATTTCAAGGAAAAAAAATCTGTATTTATTGTCACATTTTTCTGCAGCTTAAGATATCATTGATTGCAAACAAACCAACAGACGACATCACAGCTAACCAGCGACTGTGCAAGAAGACATTTGGCTTATGTGGGAAAGGTAAACACAGAAGATAAGAAATGTCAACATGCATAGGAGTGGCTGTAAACTTGTCCTATGATGGATCCGTCTGACCCTGCAGCGTGGTCAGTATAAAAATGCATCGATCCCCCCCCCAAATGGTGACATTAATATTAAAGCCAGCCTGGAACTATGAGCTACGCCAAAGTTATGCTCCGACAAACAGGTCAGACCTACCCAGCATGTTTGACTGTGAACCCATCCAAAACACAGAGGGAGATGGAGGGGGCTCACTCTGATGAGGGACCTGCTGTCTGATTACGATAACGTAAAAACGTGCGTGTGTGTGTGTTAGTGTACTGGTGGCAACACAAGATAAACCTTGTTTTCCAGCTTGAAACAACTGATAGCTGTAGTCAGTCAGATGCTGAATTCAGCCAGCTCAGTATAACCAGGTCAGCAACCTCACTTACAGCGCATCTCCATATAATAAGAATAAACACCTAACAAAAATCTATGGGTGCTTACTGCTTCCAAAGAAAGTAAAAAGTGAAGCGGCAGTCTTCATGGGTGATCAAATTTACTTGAACATAGGATCAATAGCAAGTGGGAAAATCTTTGTAAATGTAGATCTATTTACACCTGAGATGATTAATGAGCTGCAGCAGCTTTTTAAAGGAAGAGTGATGAAACTGATGAAGTTAAACTAAAAAGGTTTTCTTTAAGATCAGTGTGCAATATGTCACGGCTGTGTTTAACCATTTATGGTTAAACGTATTAAAACTTAAGACTGTAAACGGAAAAGAAAATGTATTTTTATTATTTCAGTTTTGATATGATAATATGAACAACAACATTTCATTTCCCTTTGGGAATAAGTACTTTTGAACTGAATGTTTATATTTATTAATTTGTTATTCATATGTTTAGTATTTGAAAATTTTGTGTCCTCATTATCATTTAACACAATTGCATTTCCCGGGCGCTACACACCAACATCCTCTATGTTAACTGCCCATTTATTCCCATGCTGCCACTTGTATTTGTTCTGTGGTCTTTGACATTCTGTATGAAAATTGTGCTATTAAAAACAGTGACTGATTATCTAATTATGTCCTGGCATTTCAAATCCTATAAGAGACGGAGAAGGGTGTGCTTCCTTTACTCTGTGAGCCTAAAGACCCAGATCTGAGTACTTAAAAGTAGGCGATTGTATTGTAAGTCATAGATCTGGTTTTGCAACATGCCGTGCTAAATATCAATGGCTAATGAAGTTGATCTGTTAATAGCAGTCAGGCAGCTTGAAACTCTGTGTATCATGCGTAAAGCATTCCCATGACTTCAATCGTGTTCTTCTAAATGATGAGCTATGGAGGAATGCCACTCTGCCTGGTTTACACAGATACTCTGTATCCCTACATGTGTCAACCGGGTGACTTTAGTCAATCAGAGCCTCATTTGCATGCAATGTCCAGGGATCGTGTTAATGAGTAAACAACGTCTGCTCTGTTACACTTGGCATTTCTAAACACAATAGCACTGTATTTCAGGAGGCTAGGTGGTCCTCCAGGAGAAAAAGGAGGAGATGTGGAAAATCCATCCATAATTACTGAAAGCGGCCTTGAAAATAACTTTATGTAACAGCTGCGTGTGCATTCAAGCCTGAATGTGAACAGACTTCTGCAATGGTGATGAGAAGTTATGTTTTTTGTTTAACTACGATTTTTGGCCTTTGCGGTAAAAACATAATCAGGAAACGCTGAGGGCTCCTGTCAGACAGGGGCCGGTTTTTAGTAGTGGGGTTGCTGGGGTTATAAAAAGTTACGGTTTTAAAACTGCAAACATTTTCTGTTATACTGATTTAAAATCATTTTAGTGAGAATCAAGAGCAATCAGAGTTTTAGTACTTCTCCCCACCCATTGTACTGCACACTGTCAATCAGCTGGCTGAAGAAAAAAAAACAACATACAACTTGTTTCCTTCACTTACTAGTAACCTAATCAAAGAGTTGGACTAATTAACTAGGTCATATTAGCTTATTATATGACAGTTTAATATGATGTGCAATAAGCTCTTGAAAGACAGATTTAGCGGTTGTTTCTTCCTCTTATTGGTGGAGAAAAACAAGGAAGATCTGTTCTTAATCTATTTTTCATGTCTCAAGGGTCTCTAGGGCTGAAAAATTAATTGTTGCTTTCTGAAGAAAACTGTATTTTGAGAAAAGCATCATCTCCTAGTGGGTTTAAAAAAGAACTGGGATAGTTAAAAAAAAAAACTAGAAAAAACATATTGAGCTCCACCAAAGTCTGACTCAGTCGTTATTCTACACAGCTATTTCCATCGACTACCCAAAAGTAAGGTGAGGCAACACATTCCCATGAACATGACACATGCTTAAAAAAAAAACTAACATTTGGTTAGCTGAAGCAGAAATCACATGTTCGGCAGGTTTAAACAGCAATCAGCCAGCCAGCACCTTGCATTAGAGACATGTGAGAGCAGATTTTGCTGAGTGCAGATGCACAAGCCTAAGTCTAAATATAATCCAACCAGACATTAGCCTGCTGCAGTCTGGTTAGGTGGTGTTGTCTGTTTTCTGTGAACGGAAATCCTCTGACATTACAAGAACAGAGGGTGGAGAAACTACTTTTTTATTTTAATGTTTGGTAACACAGGAACAGGAAGATGTGTGCCCTTCATGGCAGGAAACGCCTCGTAATTGGTCTCGGACCACAAGACCATGAGCACTTCTTCAAGTGAAAATGGAAATTAGTAATACTCGGGTGGGTTGACTGTAATAGTGACCTACCGACACACTATTTAACTTCACTGGCCACAGGCAAGAACCTCATGGTGCATTCAAGTACAGCTTGTACACTTGATTATCCAAAATGAACCACCTCCAAAGGAAAATGAATCAACTTTTGTAATCCCAAATAAATGTCAATACTCCAGAAATAATATTCTTGACCATTTAAGTAATGTTACTTTTGTGTATTAGTATTATTAAATTACAAAATCACTTTTATATTAGCCATTTTTTAAAGAAAGCAAATCTTAAAGCATTCATTTGCTAAAGACATATTTTACACAAATTGTAATTGTGAGATCAGTGTACAGCCATATGTTTAAATATTAAACTATTCAAATTATTAAAAAGCTGAAACTGTCTGTATGAGACCAGGTTGCTCCATTGTAACCCTTTAGAAGCTATTTTTAGGGGCAGGAGTTAGTAGTAGACATTTAAAAAAAAGGGGCACTATGAAGGACATCAAGGAAAACATTATTTTAAATACATAAATAAAGCAACTAACCAACCCGGTTTGTTTCCCTTTAAAACGTATAGGCGATGTCGATGAGTTTGAGGTGTTTTTTTGTTTTTTTTCTTCAGTTTTGACTTGTTTTTGTACGGTGGAGTTAAAACGCGGACGCAAGGAGCTGTAAAAAAGCGCGTCTGGCGTTCTGCGGATTTAACTCACAGGAGAAACCAGCAGCTGATGCAACTGTTTGTTGTCATTACACGCATGGCGCGCTCACAGCCAGGTGAGCTGAAGCCGGAAGCGTAACGTGGCCATAGTTCCACTGTTTACTCTATTTGAGGAAACTGAAATACATTGTGTGGTGCGCATGAACAATTACGCACAACATTCGGACTCACCTTATCAGGTCTAAGAAGGAGTCTACAACTTCTTTATGGGCCGGGACTTCATCGTTCATGCCATCATTACTTGTCGTGTTGGTCATTACCACATTTCCCGGCTTGATGATGAAAGCCATCACCACCCCGATGGACGAGGCTATCAACGTGGTCACCAAGAAGAACAGCATGGCCCAGCCGCCCAGTTTCCCCAGAGCTTTGGGGTCGATGCTCGCCGCTCCGGACACCAAGCTGCAAACCACCAGGGGGATGATGATCATCTTCAGCAGCCGGATGAGGATCTCACCAGGGAAGCCGATGTAGATCTCCTGGGTTTTAGTCAGCGACACGCTGCGCAAACCCAGGCCGATAAAGACCCCCACAATGACCCCGGCCACGGTCAGGATCACCAGCAGGTTCGCCCTGACGATCCTCTTCACCCGCTCGGAGAGCGGCTCCGGGCTGCTCTTCTTTTGCCCTGTGAGCCCGTTGGCCAGCGGCTCATCGCTGTGCGCCACGCCGTTGGATGCCTTGACTTCCTCCAGATCTACCTTCTCAGCCATTTTGTTCAAAGTTGCTTAAAACCTAAGAAAAGTACAAAGACGTGTTTGAATGACTCTAAATGAGGCGGGAGTCTTCCTGAGCGTCAGTGCTGTTAACAGCCGACTTCCTTGACTTTGGGTGCTTCAGATGCGCAGAAATGAGAGCAGATGTTCTAACCACGCTTTAAACCGGCATTTTCAAAGCCCCTCCCTTTTACGTAAGACTGGGCGTATTCTGAGAGGAAACGCGCTGGGTGCTCCATTACGTTCCTTAAAATAAAACATCATGTGGTATCTTATGTGCTCACTAGCCACCTAAAGAATTTCCCTTTAATATTTGAAAACGTGTTACTAAGGTAAAATACCACGGTGGCCGACTGGAGACAAAAACAAGCTTCAACGAAGCCTTTTCTTTAGCATGACTGTTGCATCATGCTAAAACGTGGCACTGCAAGGCTTTATTTTCCTAAACAAATTTTACAGTTGTTAATTGTAGAACTAATGAATTTATGATCATTTTATTAAATTCTAAATAGCATACAAGAGAAACAGATAGATATTAGAAAACACTGCCATTTAAACATATTTGCATCCTCACAGATTTTTGCTTTTTTTCTCATTTAATTGTTTCAGGTCATAAAACAAAGTTTAATATAAAGGATAATCTGAGAAAATACTAAAACATGTGTTCAAATTATATTTTTTTTTTTCTAAGGGGAAATTTATTAAGTGGAAAATACTACCAATCTGGTCCTATGTGGAAAAGTATTTGTCGAACCTTGAATTAACTGTAATTACCCCAAAAAATATGGTGTTGCTGGTGTAACTTGTAAGATACACCAGCAACAGTATTTCTAAGGCTTTGCGACTCTAGTAACCTACAGTGAGAGCTGCTTTCCACAAAAAGAGAAAACGTGGAACAGTGATGAACTTTCCCAGGAGTAGCCTACCAAAACTAAGAACGCATCAACGACTCACCCAGAAGGTCACAGGAGAACCTAAAACAACAGCTAAAGCACTGGAGGTGCATCACTTTTCTAAGTTAAGGTCAATGTTAGAGATTCCACGACAAGAAAGAGGGTGGGACAATACTTTTCAGCACAGATATAAAACAAAACAAAACACATCAAACATATCAAAGTGCAGTAATGTATAGTGCATAAAGTCACTCAACAAACTAATATATTTTATCTGCTAGACCAGTATGTAGTAGAAAAGGATTGTGAAGTGGAAGGAAAATAAACATTCTTTATCATGTAGTATGCAGTGTGCATTTGTATTTAGACCAAAGAGGCCATTGGCGGAAATCATGGGGGGGACAGAGGGGGTGTCCCCCCGTTCCATATAGATTTCCCCACCAATAATCATTGTAAATACAAAAATTTTTTTATAATGTAGTAATATTTAATAAAAGCACAGCTAAAGTGATCCAAGTTAGATAGTATGGAAAAAAAACGTTTCCTAATTATTAAAAGTTCACGACACTCCTATCCCACAAAGTGGTTTAGTCCACATGCATACGCTATTTCCAATGGGAGGGGCTACCGGCTGCTGCTCTCAGTTCCGTTTTCAGAGCAGGTCAGACATGCTTGATGAGGAAATTGCACTGATGTGTAAAAGCCAGTAGCCAGTAAGTTCAAGATGAAATTGTCAGATATAAACCTAATTCATATCTTACTGCCATTTTAGATTTTTTCCCTGTGTGAGATCCAGAGCAGCGAATTACTACAGGGCAGAGTTCTTCAAAGTGTTTAAAAGTGTGGCTATATAAATAAACTTGACTTGACTTGGAGGTTCAGGTTTGTCAACGTTTTGATCAGGGAAGTCTAAAAAATCTCCAAAAGGTAGAGAATGGCCTCCTCACTGGAGAAGTAGATGAGTCATTAGATCAGTACCCTGAGCTGAACAAAGATTCTCTCTCTGTACAGTCTGCCAGGAGTTTGTTGGATCCAGCAACACTCAAAAAAGTACGTTTGGTTCTTTTGTTTAGAGAAATGGTGCTTATTTTTTGTTAGTTGGACATTTTTTTGTGTGGTTGACAGACACTGTAATTTAGTTTTTCACAGACAGATAACATACAGTAGACACATTGATAAATGGTTAAAACATGTTTTATTTATAGGCAAACTGTTACAATGTATAACTTCAAAGATTAAGCACTGCACATTTATAAGTTGCCATATTTTGTGGCATAGTTGTAATATGTTGAATGTTTGCTTTTTGACACTAAAGTAAATATATATTTCTGAGGAGTTTTATTTTGTTTGAATATTTTTTTTAAGGTATTTCCTTTAAAGTTTTGAACTTTGAGCTTCAATTTCTTCTAAAACTACGTTGATGGACTAAAGTGTAAATCAGAGCAGGATGCAAATAAATTCTGTTAGATGTAATCATAAAGATGGACCATTGCTACGCTCCACCTAATACCATTGTTGACATTGCTGGTTGAACATAGAAAAACCTGTATAAGGGTAAAATATGGACTAATAAAGAGCAATGCTATAACTACAAATATTACTTTCCACAACATAATTTTAACATGCTGAAAAATTGCCAAGGAGCAGGAAGGAGAGAGAGGGAGAGATCTTATTTTTATGCCCCCCCCCCAAGAATTGCTCTCTGAAATATTTCTGTTTAGTGTCCCCCCCAAAAAATAAAATGGGATTTTCACCCCTGTAAGAGTCTATACTTTTAAAGAAATACCTTCAATAACAATTACAGCAGCAAGTGTTTTGGGTTTTGTCTCTGCCAGCATCTAGAGACTGAAAGATGTGTTCAATTTATCTTGCAAACTAGCTTAGTTTGAGTCAGACTCTATTGAGAGCATCTCTTGACATCAATATTCAAGTTGTTCCATGAAGTCTTAGTTAAATTTAGGTCTGGACTTTGACTAGGCAATTCTAAAACACAAATATGCTTTGATCTAAACCACAGGTGTCAAACTCCAATCATCCAGGTCTGGCATCCTGCAACTTTGTGATGTGTCTCTCTCTCAACACACCTGAATCACATAATTGGGTAATTAGCAGGACTCTGTAAAACTGGTGCACACGAGGAAGTATTTCAGTCCTTTTATCAAGATTTGTTGGACTTAGGGCACATCAAAAAGTTACAGGACACCGGCACTTGAGGACTGGAGTTTGACAACCCGATCTAGACCATTCAATTGCAGAGGTGGGTAATCCAGGTCCAGAAAGTCAAAAGCCTGTACAGAGATTAGTTCCAACCATTTGCATTTCCAGCTCCACCACATAGACAGAGACTAATCACCTGGTTAGTTGAACAGAATGATGGAAAACTAGGCAGGGATTTTACTTTCTGGACCTGGATTACCCACCTCTGTTCATTTGTACCTCTGGCTGGAAAGTGAACCTTTATTCCAGTCTTTTGCAAACTAATTGGTTTTCTTCTAGTATTGCTCGGTATTTACCTCTATCCATCATGCCATCCCCACAGAACGATGCTACCACCTCCATGTTTCAGTGAGATGTGCAGTATTAGTTTTTTTCTGCACAAACCATTTTGCATGTTGGCCAAAAAAATTTTATTTTGATTTTTTTCATCTGACTGGATCTCCTTCTTACACAGGTTTTCTGCAGCTCCTCCAGAGTTACCATAGGCCTCTTGGCTACTTCTCTGATTCACGTTGTCCTTAAACGACGAGCTTTATTATGTCTTGGTAGGTTTGGAGCTGTGCCATCTGTGATAGATTGAACGGGGCTCCACGAAATGTTTAAAGCTTGGAAAGGTTTTTCATAATCTCGTTAACAACAGGGTGAATTCAGAAGGAAACCGGTTGCAATGGATTTTAATCAAGGGTATCAGATTAGAAAGCTGCTGAATGCAAATGCGTTGCTCAGAATTCTATTTGTTAAACAATTTGAAAATGGTGTCAAATTTGTCTTCCATTTCACCATTTTTTGCTACTTTGTCTTGATCTATTAGATAAAATGGCAATAAAATATGTTATAGGTTGTGGTTGTAATCTGACAAAATCTAAAAGTGACAGGGTTGTGAATATTTTGCAAAGCACTGAAATCTAGACAGTAGTTCAGCATTTTAACAATTTGACGCAGTAAACTCTGTATCATTCTGTGAAAGGTTTTAGTCTAAGGTGAAAATTTAAAAAAGACATTGCAACTACATTTGCTATCTGAATTTTAAAATTAATTTGCTCGTGAATAAAATTTGGACTTCTATCCAGATAAAACAACCAGTTATTGTAATTATAAATGCCTTAAAGGTGTGTTGCTGTCAAAATGGAGCCATGAGGACTAATCCTTTGCCAAATTACTCCCTTTTATTAGAGCGGCAGTTAAACTAGGGCACATTAAACAGGCAAACGTGGAGGATTTCTCTGCAGCTGTATGCTGTCACTGGACTTTGATGTGACCTCCCTCCTGTGGGTGTTTATTTGCTCTCCTCTTGAGTGTCAAATCAACAAATATGTATTTAGTTTGTTTTGTACTTGAAACATCAAAGTGCAACGCACATGAATATTCAGACAGAGTAATAACAATAACCGACAATCCATAAGGGTAGGGGTCAAAGATGTCCACTCCAACTGCGTTGTTTCTTATGCAATCAGTGCTGTGATGGAAAAGTGGCAGAGATGAATAGCATACCCATTTTCGTTGAGATATTTCTCCAGAATATGTAATTTAAAAAAGTCTGAATGTACGTGATAAGCAAAAATGAATGATTGAGAAGGAAACAGTCAAGTATGGGTTTCATGTTTCCCTAAGAAGAAGGCTTCCTGGCTGTTGCCATGCAATCTTTAGCAGGATGTGTTTTAAACTGTAACTTGACACCGACTCTTATTGTCTGGGATACAGAGGCCTACAGTCTGATATCTGACAAATGTGCGCACATTCTGATCCTAGACTCTCGGGAGTCACCTCTACACTTAAACAACCAGCCAAGTGCTTTTTTCCAACGGTCCCATTGGTGGAAATTGGTGGGAAAAGCACCTTTAACACCAAAGAAAGCCCACAAGACCAAAACCCAGGTTAGTAGGGAGCTGTCCTCTCAGCAGCCAGTCTGTTATATCAAGTTGGTTCCTTTGTTCCCTCTGCCTGTGTAAATGATTGCAAGGAATCACTGTGAAACAGTGCTCTACCTTGTGAGAAAGGCCAACCTTAATGGCGGAATCCACAGGCACATGCCAGCTTGGAGTTTTTCTAGAGTACAGCTCCAGCTATCAAAACAAGCAGTCTGTGCACGTGGTGAGAATATGAAGGTTGACCTACAAACAATCTCCTGTACATCTGCCATGATGATATCTTCGTTCCATTTTGAATGTATTTTTAACCACATAATACTGAGGGAAAATTTAAACCACCCTAAATTTGTTTATATTTCACACTTGTATTCAGTTCCTCCTGTGTCAATACTTTCAATAACCTCAATTCTACAGAATTACAGCCGAAGGTCTTTGGGGAATTATTCCACAAGCTTTCCACAGCTAGAGATTTTTTCCTGTTCTTCTTTGCACAAAAGCTCAAGATTGGATTGAGAGCATCTGCAAAATCAGTTTTCAAGTCTTTTCACAAATTCTAAAATGAGTTTAGGTCTGGACTTTGACTAGGCCTAGCTAACACAATGATATGATTAAAACTAAAGCATTCACAGAACAGAACAAAAGAGCAAAGTGTACCGGAGTCAAATTCCTTGTTTGTATGCACGAACTTGGCAATAAAGCTGATTCTGATTCTGATTCATTTGTAGCTCTGGTTCTAAGCTTAGGGTTGTTGCAGAGCTGCGACTCTGCCACTGTCTCCAGTGTACTGCAGCTTTTAAAATGTTTTCTTCACGGATTGTCCTGTATTTAGTTTCAATCATTTTCAATCCAATGAGCTCTGACCAGCTTGCATGTCCCTGCTGAAGGGAAGCACCCTAACAACATTATGATGCTGCCACCACCATGTTTCAACGTGGGAATGTTGTGTTCAGGGAGATGTGCTGTGTTAGATTTGTCCCCACACGTAGTATTTTACATGTTTAACTTTAAATGTTACATTTTGGTCTCATCTGACCAGAGAACATTCTTCTACATGCTTGCTATATCACCAACAGCATTCTTCAGGAAAGTCTTCCATAAAGCTAAAAGTTGTGGAGTGCATGACTAATAATTATTCAGCTGACAGACTCTTACATCTCCGCAGAGATCTCTGTCTGTTATTTGGTCCTCATGATGCTGTTTGTTCTCTAAAAAAAGCTGAAATTTATTTAAAATTATCGGGAAATCTGTTAACTAATGTGGGCACTTCGTAAAACAGCATTACAATTATTCTGCTGTTGCTCATCACATGTATGCCAAGTTATCATCTTATATCTTTTTGAAAATATGTTACTGGTACTAAAATACCATTGATGTATAAGATGTCATTTTACACAGGTTCTTTGCTAAGTTGTCTGTTATGTATGAACTAGTTACGTTGCTTAACAAAAAAATAAATCTCTTCTCTCTGAAAATGTTATGGACTCAAAACACGTGGAGAATGTCTGCAGTCAAATATTAAAAGACCTTCAGGAATGGATAACTATTGATCGAGATCAATTTAAACAGCAACATCAGAATTTGGAGTCCTAGAACCAGATATTCAAGGAATTCTAAGTCTTTTCAGGTCAAATACAGGGAAATAAGTGATGGCTAAAAACTACTGTATAGTTGTCTTGCTTGTGTTTTAAAAGACACACTAACAATGGAAAGAAATATGTCAACACTACATCAATATGAGGACTGCAGACTAATATGTGACTTCGCTGGATTACAATGCGCATTCTTCTTTTATTCCCAATTAATACAATTAAATGAATCTAAAATTAAATATTTAATATATTTTGACTATTGGGTGAATTGCCAAGATTTGTTTGTACAAAGCCATCATAATTACTAGGGTAAGTTTTAATCTATCATTACACAAATGTATGACCATTTTGATGTAAACATCCGCATTCATCAGGATAATATTCAAATTTTATCATTCATCTTTAGAGGCCACCCCCTCTGATATACAGTGAAGAATTCAGAGTTCAACTGATGAAGTTACTGTTTGATAATATAGGAACCAGGTCTAGAGTGAGAAAATTTAAATAGGGACAAAGAAAAACAGGACATCAGATAACCAAACTGTTTTGGGTGTTGTATTTTGAACAGGTGGAAGAAAAGAAGACTGGCCATAAAATGTAGTTACAGTGTGGTGAAATAGTATTTCCTCATTTATGGATTCCTTTAGTTTTTGAAGCCAGAAAAAAGATTCCCAGTATAATACCCAGTTATTAAGGAAAAAAAATCTATCCATAGCACCTGGCCCTATGTGAACGTGTTGTGGCCCCCTTAGGTTATATCTTGAATTAGCTACATTTATTTTTGCTACAGCTTCACTCGCTATAGCAAGAACTGATTACTGCCTGACCTGTAGAATCAAGAAACCACTTAAATAGAACCTGTATGACAAGATGAAGTAGACTAAAAGATCTCAAAAAGACACACAACCTTTCTGTCGCTAAAGGCATTTAAGAACAGCTAAGACACTAAATAATTTCCAAGGCTTTGGGCAGGGTTCCAAGAGCAATTGGCTGTTTTTCCCTTTGAAAAATAAAATCACCATTTGACTGCTATAAACAGCTATTTGTATTTACTGTAGTTATATTAAATTGACTTTGATGATCTCAAACATGTGAGTGTAACAAAACAGCTAAACAGAGGACATCTGGAAGGGGGCAAATACTTTTTCACATCCCTGTAAATGGAGACAAAAAAAACCAAGCTTAGAAACAGATCTGAATGTGCCAGACTAACCCTGTACATGCTTCTGCTGTATCATGTAGCAGGACTGAGGTTGTTTACAAAAGCCTTGGATTGTCTGGTAGATGTTTTTTTTTCAGCAACAGATATTAGATGGTAAATTTTCTAGTTAACTCATCCTGGAAGCACAAGATTATATCACAAAAAAATGTTAAAGCTGAAAAAGTGCACGGTGGATGAAGGCATTTGCTGAGTCATGGTGAAAGTGCACAGCAGAATAGAAATCCAGGAGTGTTCAGAAAGGAACAGAAGATGTTGAAACTGTTTTTGCACACTCATAATGTTATGAATCAAATCTATAGAGTGCAAATGAAAATGAGTTAGTCAAAAAGTCTATGTATCAAATATTTATATTTCAGGAGTTATTTATATGTACACTTGTTTATATAAGTGAATATGAATACGGTTCATGTGCTCAGAAAGCCACATTGTGCCAGAGCCCTATTATGTAAACTTGGAAATACTGCTGTGTCATGCTATGGTGTTGGTTTATGGAGTAGCCTTTTATTCATGGTGGAAAAGTCTCTGTTTGAAACATATGGTTTTGGACTCATGATCAGCACTGTCCCATTTCTTGCTGGTCTTGTATTAATGATCTACGGAGAATTTAACAACATAATAACCTTTGATTTCTTTGAGTAATTTATTAATACGTAGATTAACAGTTATCTAAATGACTATTTCCACAGAGTGAGGACATAAAACCATGACGGAAGTTAAAGTTCTGGTGAAAGAGCAAAAACAAAGTATCTTCATCACATAGTGAGACTCATTTATTTTGGAAACACTTAAGTTATTTTGACATCTGTATGTTTTAGCTAATTGATCACCCTGTGTGTATGTGTACTGCCCAGATTTTTCAGTCATCCTACTGTTGCCATCAACACATGTCCTGTCTGTTTTTTTCTCATGTTTTGCCCCCTTTGTGTCATCTTTAGTTTCTGTGAGTTTTTCCACATTTTTTATGATTTGCCAATTTGACATCATGTTTGCCTGCCTCCTGCCTGGGTTTGTGTCCCACTCAGGAACAGAATATGACAAAAATATTTCCCTCAATCATTTCTGTGACAAAAAATGGAGTTTGCTTCTGTACTGTAAACACTAGCAGAACTTTTAGAAATTTTATTACAGTTATTTTAGAAGTTAAAGGAAATCTGAAGAATTATTTAAGACTTCCTTTGGGCTGATGTTCATGGTGGCATAATTTTAGCATGATGATATTTTTGTTATTTAGAATAAGCATTTATCAGTTTTTGTTTTAGTTTTGGATGCCCTGCAGTCTGCCTGACATGTGATTGCATGGTCCGTGCATCCTGTCTGATCTCTTGGATCATTAAATGCTTATGAGGGGCCTCCTGTACCTATTTACACATTTACACTTTACTACCACACTCACATGCTTTTGCTGCAGCCATCCTTTGTGTCTGTTACAGCCTGTTGATGATTAATATCTCAGTCTAATAGACTGAGTCACTAGTGGGCTGCTGATTTGTTTTTTGTTTAGTAACAATGGCGATAAACAACACTAAGCTGCTAAGAGCGTTTATCTCCGACCAAAAGCCACTTGGTTGGAAACAGCTAACTTTATACTAAATTAGTTCAGTTAACCAAACTTAAATTTAAAACCAGTTCAGTTTATTGTGTTGCTCCTTGGTAGGTTGGCAGGGAAAGCATTTTGGATTACATTCAACACTTGATCCACAGATTTACCGTCCAAATTGCATTTTCTTTCTTTAATATAATGTCATTATGTGTGGATGATTTAGGTCAGGGTTCTGTCTATGCGATCCTGGCCTGCAGGTTCTTTTTTACTAAGAATTGTTTCTTTTTTTTGTCTTTACAGTTTAGTACATTTTCTGACAGTCCCTTATAGTATTTCAGATCTTGCAAAAGTATTCATAGCACCTGTACATTTTCTCTTTTTGTTACATTAAGACAAACTTAAGTGTATTTTAATGAAGGTTTTTGTGATCAACCAGCACAAAGCAGTCGATAATTAAGAGGTAGAAGGTAAACAATAAATGGCAAAAAAACATTTTCAAAGTGTGGCATGCATTCGCATTAAGCTCCGATACTGCTTTTTAGTTTTTAACTCTGAATCTTCTTCTTCTTACTCTTCACTTTTTTTTTTTTTATGAGCAAACAACACAAGACAGGTTTGTTCCTCACCCAACGTTAAAGAGTATATCCCACGCTTTGAACATTTCACAGAGTTCTGCAAACTCTGTCTTTCATAGTTGTGAGGTAACTGCAGAGATCCACTGCTCAGGTGGGACAATCTGACGACTGAACAGCTATTAGTCTCTGACAAGAAGAAAACCATTGCTGAAAGAAAGCATCAAGAAGTCCAGTTTGTATGTGGTTACAGGATACGCAGCAAACATATGGAAGATAGTGCTCTGATCAGATGGGACCAAAACTGAACTTTTTGCTCTAAATGCAAAACATGTGTGTGATGGAAAACCGAAACTGAAAATCACCCTGAACACATCATCCCTATGGTGAAACATGGTGGTGGTAGCATCATGCTATAGGGATGGATTTCTTCAGCAGGGACTGTAGAGCTGGTCACACATGATGGTAAGATGGATGGAGCTAAATACAGGCAATCCAGAATGAAAACCTGTTAGAGACTGCAAAAGGCCTGATAAATGGGGCAGAGATTCATCTTCCAGCAGACCCTAAACAAACAGCCAGAGCTACATTGGAATAGTTTAAATCAAAGCATATCACGTGCTACAATGGCCCAGCTGCAGTAAAATATGGTTCTACACAATATTGAATCAGGCGGGTTAAAAACAAGTGCATACCAAACTTTTCAGACTTTAATTGTAAATTATATGCAACTTTGTGTTAGTATATCACTTAAATTCCCTATAAAAAAATAGGTGGCTTTAATGTGAGATAATGTGACAAAATTGAAGGAGTATAAACACTATCGTGAGGTACTGTATGTTTGCTTTGAAAGCAAATAAAAAATCTGTAGTTTCCCTTTAGTGAGACCAGAAAATTATGTTGCATCACTTGGCATTTACCAGTCATCTATTTTTATTGCAAAGCTGAAAGGCAAACTTGTGATGCACCTGGCTTTGGATAGCTATGCATAATTTAGGATTCTCTTCCATATGCTACTCATAAAGCTACAGTTTAGAGTAATTAAGGACACACCCTGTACATCCACATACGGGATTCTTTAAGATGAGACTGTTTATGTTCCACCATGTGTCGGAAAATTGTAAATGTTGTATTGCCCCTAGTTTACTCTACTAAGGCTCAGTTCAAAGAATTGCGGTTCGTGTGAATGCTGACATGTATTTTTGTGCACATAAGTGATGTATTCAACCTGGCATGTTTTATTAAGTTAGCTGATGTTCTTTATTAATCCGTAGACCGTGGCAGTAAGCACTGAAACATTATATTCTGTTATTACTCCTTTGTGTTTTTCAGTCAACTCACTCTTCTATTAACAGATAGAAATTATGTAGCGCAGCAAATGGAAATCATTTTTCCTCCTTCGTCTCTCCCGAGGGTTTCGTAACAGGATCCCCCTGCGTGCTGTCTCTACAGTAGGGAGGGTCAGTTACCTGCTAGAGGTAGAAGCAGCATAATAAAACCAGTTTGGTTGAAAAAACTTTTACAGACGAGTCGAGAGCTTCTCTCTGCTTCATTGTCAAAGGGGAACAATCCACAAACACAGCACTGATCATGTGGATTTATCACTGCGTTGTGTGAGTTTGTACATATATGGAGATTTGTGTCACTTTGTGGATCTGAACTAAAAACCTGCTTGGGTCTGATGTCAAATGCAGAGAGGAAAACAATCTGCTGGATATAATTTTCCTTTGTGCGGTAGAGTTCAATTCAACTGGAATCTGTTACATTACACTCCATTTTATTCATATAGTGCCAATCATAGAAGGCCATAAGGAATTTTTCAAAAATGAACTTTTCAGTGTGTTTCTTATTCACCTTTCTACAAACTTCCATGCAGCACTGATAAAAATCCCTGGAGTCTTTTACCCAGAGTAGTAGACAAAAGAAACTGAAGCCTTGTCTTTCAGCAAATCCTTGTTGATACTGATGGAGGTTCCTGAAGAACTTGTCCTTGAAGTGGGTGGAATATGAATTCCTCCACTGATGTGGGTAGATTTCCATGACAAATAAAATTCAACCAGGCACTTCAAAAAGGTTCTGATGCTGGGGGCCGGTGTAATGAATTGTGTGGGTTAACACTCAACAACCGGACCAAACGTATCCTCTTTCAGCATGGGCATACTTGAGCTTGGACTATAAAATCGAAGCGATAAATAAATATGGTGGATACAAGAAATTGATCAGCCGAAGGTCCATGACCTTATTTAGCTGTTCCGCAGCAAATAGTGTGATGTAACAGATGGAAAAACATAACAGTTGATAGAGAAAACTAAACGGACTGAAACATGTTATCGAAACAGAATATAAAGATATCTCCACAATACCTGTAGAGACTAAATTCAACTTTTCTGCACTCCTACAGACTTTGAGTGCACAACAAATGTAATAATAAGCTAAAAAATTTGGATTTTGCATGATATGTCCCCATTAATACAGAACAGAAAAATGACAACGCGGGGGACATATAAAATGGGGGTCAGTGGCGCTTCAGTGGCTAGTGGCATTTTAGGTGGGCCCTAAAATAAAAGTCTATCTGCTACAACTTTGCATCTACAGTATTTGACAAATATGTAGACTTTAGCCTTAATTGTTACATCAACACTCTCACAATCTGCAACATTCAGTGGCTATCTTGGTCCATAAGGTAAAACAGCATGTTACATTGAAATTGCAAACTCCCCCACTAAATTAAGAGTTAAAAAGAAACATTTATACAGCTACCTTAAAAAATTATGACATTGACTTTAGGGTTAGGTGAAGTCTTACCAGAAGTAGAAATGAATATATAAAATTTGCATTATTGTTATTGTGGTTTATTGCTCAGGAAGCAATAGTGCACATGTGAAAAGTTAGCTGATTTGTAACTCAAAACTTTGCTTTGTCAAAAACAATTGTTAAATAGGTTCAGTAGGCGGGATTTTGAAAAAATTTAAGTGCATAAGAACAAGCAACAGAAAGGGTTACTTAGTTTTTACTGTTTGCCTTTTAAGGCACTAGTGGCCTTTCTTTTACTAATTTTTTGACAGTAAGCTAACAGGAAAGGGGTGAAAAACATGCAGCAAAGGTTGCCTGGGCTCAGAGTCTAACCTGCAACGGTCTGCATCGACGGCTGAAGCCTCTGGACATGGGTCGCGGCGTTTACCCCTGTGCCTCCGCTGAGCCCAGTTAATTAGTTAGTTATTTGGTTGGACCTCCTGTTTGGCAGATTTTGCAACATGCAGAGGCATAAATGCTTGCTTTAAACTTGAGGAACAAAAATGTGAAAAGGTTGTGTGGGCATCTAATCCACATTTTGTTTGCTACATAATCCAGATCTCTCAGTGCATCTATCTTTCCAGTCAGACCAGTTTGTTGTGGTGGTCCTGCCACACCCTAGTGCATTAAAGGTTATGCAAAGTCAATTGCCAGTCATAGCAGATTGATTAAACAAATCTTGTCCAGTCAAGTAGTCACATTATGAACAACATTTTGTCAAAGTTTAAAACTGTATTTTACTTGTGTATTACTTGTGTATTTTTTCACTCATGTCTCAATTGATAGCTCTTCTGTCTGGATAAATGGTTGACCTGGCCTGTAGATTTGAGATATATGATCTCCTATCAAAATGTGCACTAATGGCTGAGGTAAGAGTATCCAAGTGAATGAGTGAGACGTGAGTGTCTAGGAGTGCAGGCGGCTCGTAGACCAAAAACGCTGCCAGAACAAAATCTCCCCACAGCACATTTGCAGAGAACATTCAAGGCAGAGGCAGTATAAACCAGCCTGAACAAGTAAGGACTCTGATTTGCTGAGATAAAAACGCCCTTCTTGCCATGGAGGGGGTTGGTGTCATACTCCTTTGCCCACACTCCTGATTTGGAAGTCATATGATACTGTACGGCATGAAGGCAATCAGAATCTCCTCTTTTCACTGGTCCAACCTCTCCCTGTCTTGATTTCAACATCCCACTCGACTCTTGCACAGTAGATGTCTTTGTTTGAAGCTTGGTCGGTTAAACAAAGAACTGAAATGGAAATTTGCTAACATAATTCAAAGTATGAAAAGTGAAAAGAAAGGCATAAAACCCCTGATTGTTATGATGCCCCTGTGTCAATCTGGAGGGGTTATTGGCTTCATTTATCAGGTATTTAATACTGATATCCTAAACTGCTGAGTCATTATACCTTAGATATTTGCTCTTCAAGCCTGCCTTGTACAGTCTGCACATACACAGATCTGATACATGGATTAACATGAATGGCATTCATGTTAATTGGCTGCAGAACCATATGAATTTGATCTACACAGTTGCTGCTTTTCACTTTCTTGCAAATGTAGTCATATCCATTGAACTTTTTCAATGTTCGTTAAACTGGAACGAAAAGGATACATTACTTTTAAAGTTTTAACGAAGAGAATTCAGAAACTTGTGCTGTACATTTGAATTAAGCTCCTGTGACTTCATACTTTGTTCTACCAATGTTTGCTATGGTTAAATCTGCAAGTCTTTTTTGGGTTCTGTCTCAACCACTTTTGCACATCTAGAGGCTGAGATTTTTTTTTTTTCCCTATTCTTTAGGAAAATAGGTTAAATGTAGTCAGAATGGATTGAGAGTGTCTCTTGAGAGTGTAGGAAAAAAAAATTTAGGTCTACATGCAATGTATTACTGTGTTACGTTTTTCTTAAGCAAGGGCCAGGAAACCTGCTCAGAGTTGATAGGAAGATTGATATAGCCACATAAAGGAAAATCCTAGAGGAAGACCTGATCTAAATCCATTTCAGAATTTTTGAAAAGACTTGACAATTGATGATGACAGATTCTCTCTTTTCAGTCTGACAGAGCATCAGCTGCTTTGCAAAGAAGAATTTCAGTCTGCAGATGGTGCAAAGCATGTCCCGAAACACTTTGAATTGTAGGCAAAGGTGTATTGGGTGTCAGGGGTTGAATAGAGATGCACACTATACTTAATCTAAATAAGATATGTCAAAGTTTATGTTTGTAACATGACAAAATATGCACTGTAGCTGTTCCAGCATATTTTAAACCAAATGTTTCCTGGCCATTCTATGTATACAGATGATATTTTTTTAAATTATCACGTGTCCAACTAACCTTTCAGGTTTTAGAGACCTACGCCTATTTGTGTGTGAAAATTTATGAAACAAGTTAACGCTGAATGTTATATTGCTGTTTATGTGAGGAATGGTTGACTGGAACTGACCTAAACTTCAGAGCACACTCAGATTTGTCAGAAGGTTTACACAAGATGTGAAATGAAGTTAAAGGTTTGACTGCAATGTTTACTGTTCCTCTGCGACGTGCTCCTGCAGCTGTGTTATGTCTCCTTTCCAATACTACATTTAAGCGATTCTTTCATAACATAATTAGATGTTTTTGAGGTAGAGCTAGTGTAATTCAAGTCCCTATTGCTGCCATTGAAACTATTATGTAATCTCCATCCACTGGGCGACCTTTTGTTAGCATGGAGTTTGGTCTGTGTTGCCACAACAATCAAAAACTACATTCCTCTAAAAATGTGTTTGTCTGTTCTCTTGGTATTGGTTGAACTGGGGTCAGATAAGACACGTTTTATGTACAAATACCATTGTTTTTACCACCCCCTGGATGTTTAATAACTGGAATGTTTTCTCATCCTTGTTCATTCCCTTCGTAATCTACATATATTTTTCTTCATGAAAATCTCCACAACCTTTAGGCCTTCAATAATAAAATTAGAAGTCTATAAACTCCACAGGATAAGTCAGTTTAATATGATTTCAGTAGCTGAAGGCTGTGAGGAAATTGAAACATGCATGAAGTTCTTTGTGCTTGAGATAAAATAGCAAATTTACAGTTCAGATAATTTTGGATGCATTTACACTGGGAGTAAACAGAGATTGCAAAAGATACGCATCTTAATCTCAGCTAAATACATGTCCAGATTCCCGATGCACTTCACTTCCTTCCCACTCCCCCGCAATGTGCAGATCACATGCCTGCCTGTAATCCCCTTACAGTAGCCAATAATGCCCTGTCCTGAGCTGTGTGTTGCAACAGTAGATTAAAGCATGGGACGATTAAATAAAACTGTTCCTGCCCTCACTGACACATTTTCCCCTCATTGTGTCCTGAAAACTAACTTCTTTCAGATCTCATCAGCTGACATGCAAATGATGTTGTCTATATAGTTTCTTGTCTGTAGATAGTCATTAAGATGTATTATCTTCTCCCTTTGCTGTAGGTTCTTACAGCTGTAATCCACTTACTTTGCCTTCACAGGACTGGATTAACCACAAGTGACACTTTTTCCTTAAATTTTGGCTTTGGTGGAAGGATATACACACATAAAAAGAACTATCAGTAATATTAAGGTTTTCCTTTTTATCAAATTTTTTGGTTCTTTTATCCTTCATCCTATCTTTCTTACTGTTCACAGTGTCCATGTGCCTAAAACATTTATCAGATCTTAAGAAATGTATTCTTTCCTCTTACAAATGAGCCTGTGGGACCAAAAAAAGTGACATATTTTGGGATATATTTGGCTAAGAAAAATAAACTTGCAGCTGTTGTTAAACCTCCAAAATCAGTCTTACCTCACAATCAAGTATTATATTGCTGGTAATATTTTAACACTATTGCATTAAGAACTGATGCAGTGTGGAGACCTTTAGATATCCTCTAATTTTTTAATTGTTTTTATTCAGTGGCGGTTTTGATGCGTTTGGATTCAATAGGAAGGGTCTGTAGGAAGGCCCTCTTGTGTCTAAGTTTTAGCCATCTAATCCAAACTGTTGGATGAAAGAAAAATGATTAGGTTTTCACCAACAACCCAAGAGCCACCAAAAGCCTTTCTTAAAAATGGGGCAGGCTACCAGTGTCACTGTCCACACAAAAGGCAGTTTTAAATCGGCATGAACTGAGACAGTCAACATTTTTATGGTTTGACAAAACAAAGATTGATCTATTTGAGCACATTGCCAAGAGATATCCCAAAGCTTACAAATAAGAACTTTGATCACAAAGGTCAATGGAGCTAGCTTCAAGCTGTTGTTCTATTTTCACGACAGTTGTACTGTTACATTAGCACAAAGAAAATTGAATAATGGAGAACCATTTCTGAAATGTTCAACTTTGCCTCCAATAAGCAGTGAGATGGTTGAAACTTGATTCCAAACATTCTTGTGTTATGCATGCTCTGCAGTTATGGCAAGTTATCTTCTTATTCATCCCTTTCTCAGCGCTTTCCCCTCTTTTTTAAGACAGTATTCTGAGGTGCAGCAGTGGTTGTTCAACGGTGTTTGGTTATAGTTTTATACATTTGCTGAAGGTTTCTTGCTGTTGAAAGGGAGTTGTTCCTTTCCACTGTCTCCACATGCATGCCTAGTATGAGAGATTGCTGCACAGTCAGTGTCACTGATGCAATCAGTGGGCATAATAAACTGAACTTGATTGCATTGTTTTATAGCTAGAATTGATTTGGAATTATTTAATTGAATTTGAACATGTCTGTATGATTAGACTGAATTGACTGAATTTACAGTATGTAAATCATTTTGTTCTGTTTGTCTTGTGAAGTGCCTTGATATAACACTGGATATCAATTGGTGCCATATAAATAAACAAAATTGACCTCATTCGAACTGAAAGCATCTGAATTTTGTACATTGCCCGCAAAAACTGTGAGGTTATGTTCGAAAAGCAGTACTTGAAGATATATGCAGACGTAGATTTAAAGAAATATGATGACCATGTTGCTGTAATGTTGCCAAGCAGGTTTTAATGTTTAAAGCTATACATGGACACTTTTATTTGGAGACGTCTGAAACCATACGTTTACAGGTTTTAACCCACAGAGACCTGTTATACATCTGTCTGAGACAACGGTCATTTTTATTTAGTTTGTCCCTTTCATGAAAGCGTGACTTTATTGTTTGACCTCTATAGCGATCTTTTTGATATGGTGTATGAGCGGCATAACTAGGCCCGCTGCTTTTTTAAAACCCAGACCTAAAGAATCTTGCCGTGGGGAACCTGAACAAACAGAATTCAGGAGAATGGAGGTCCGTGGGGCCTGGTAGAGAACCGCTAAGAGGTCAGAGCGAGAGGTCAGACAGTCTAAAGCCCCCTCTGTGTTGGAGATGGCTCAGGGATAGGTGCTCAGACAAACCCCATCCCGTGAGAACAGTCCCTCCTCAAAGCTCTTTGGGATAGGGAGTTATGTGTACATGTTGGCCCAAGTCATTCTATACACACACAAAAAAATATGAGATGGATTTAGCAAATACCGTCTAGCTGCACTGCAGAGACAGTTTACTTTTTGTGCCAGGTCAGCTGTATTAATATGATACTGAATATACATTTGTTCACATCACCTAAGCATAAATGACCTATTCTGATGTGTGCTGGTCAGAAGATTCATACTGAGTTTTGAATTTTTCATGTCTTATCGTACATTTTCACAAAATAAAAAATTTAGCTCTTTTTAGTCACCTTTCCTTTTCATCATTTACCGGGCATTGAAAAGGTTTTGTTGCAGTATTTAGGTTTGTTTTTGAAGTACAATAGTTCATCCACCTACAGAAAGGTAAACTTCACAGATTGCTTGGCTGGGGTGAAGGAATGTGAATATGTGAATATTTTTGTATTGTATTGCACCGACTACGCCAAAACAAATTCCTTGTATGTCCAAAAACGTACTTGGCAATAAAGCTTTTCTGATTCTGATTCTGATTCTGATTCTGAAAACAATAAGCCATAATGACATGTTTTCTGAACAAGCTGTACCCAGTGTCCCAGTAGAACAGGAAAAAGAAAGGCGTTTTTTCCTGCAAATTGTCACTTTTGACTCCACATTAAAGCAAAAACAACTCTAAACCAAAATATTTTTTGAGAAAAACAGCTGGTTGCATCTTTGTACGAAACGTTAAACTCTATATAAATCTCTGAAACCTAACAGAAATGTATACTTAAAACAATGTAAAACTGCAGAATGTATAACAGTACCCATTATAAATTGGACTGGAACAGTCTTACCATGCATGGTCAACATTTCTGACACTATGATAGCGGAAAAAATAGGCAAAATATATTTCTATGTTCTTTAAGCATGGTTGTTTGCAAAGCACAATGTCAAAAATTTCCTTTACATTATAAGTTATTTTGGTGTTTGGTTCTGTATATACATGATCATTGATGTCCTATTTAGTTATTGTTTTTTTCTTGGTCTGTGATACTTTGGGGTGTTTATTTTGGTCATTACCTTGTTTCTGTGCCCTCCTGACGGTCTTTTGAAATTCTGGTTCCGGCATTCTCTTCCAGTACTTTCCAGTCTTTCTATCCATCTCCTGTATCCATAAGGGTTAAATACATTTGAATTAAAATTAAATTTAGCCAGTTATCACTGTCTCACATTTTATCATCAAATGTGAAACATTTTCACCTGCTCTTCATTTCAATCTTAGAATTGACATTCTTCTGCATTGGTCCAATACATCAAGCCGTGGTTGGTAAGGAGGTGAGGGACCACCACCTCCACTCAAGAAGTTGAAGTCTCAGTGAATATTTTACCAACTCGTCCAGCTTTGCACATAATTAAAATTAGATTGTCTTGCATTTCATCTCCCTTCAACATTTTTGAATATGTTTCTTTTTTAAAAGGTACAACAAAACCTGTCACCAACAAAGTTAACAATGGTTATAGACAATATTTCTTTATATGTTGTGATAGCTCTTGTATTGCCAAGCGTGTTTGCTTATCTGCCCTCATACAAATATGAAAATATGAACTTGAGTGACATCCCATTTGTAAACCACAGTGTAATATAATCTTGACCCACCCTTTATTCGCGTAACACTTTTAGGCCTTCTGGGAAGGCTTTCCACAAGGTTTATGTATGTGCTTATAGGAATTTTGACCATTCTTTTGGAGGCTCATTTGTGAGGTCAAATACTGATGTTGGACACAGTGGCAGCCTCAGCTCTAATTCACTGCAAAAGTATTTTAGTAGGTTGAGGTCAGGACTCTGTATACAAACTTGCTCATCCTTGTCTTTATGGAACTTGATTTGTCAAGTGGTTCAAAATCCTGTTGGAGCCGGAAGAGGCTGTCAAAATAAAGTGAGATCTTTCCATGTAATCCATGCAACATTTAGTAACTGCTCACAGTTAACTCCATAAAAGTTACAATAAATATCCTTATGTGTAATCCATGCAATAATTATTAAAATACACAGTTGAAGCAGTAGAGAGTGAAAACAAGCATATTCTCATATTCTGGGACTGAGAGACTGGAGGGGCCTGTGTGGAGCCACATATCTGTCTTATCTTTTGCAGAAATATAAACAAGTGTATCCAAAGAAATTATGTATGATGATTTTCCATTCTTTTACAAGTATTAAATGAAATTAGCAATCTTTGATTATCAAGTTAAAAGATGTATGATTGAATATGGTTAAGAACTGATAATTAAAGTAAAAAATCAGCTACATATGAAAGAGATATAATGTTGATCAGTTGTGATGTATGAATAAAAAGAATGAAGTGATGGTTTTGTACCTGAGTTTTAAAGTAAATGCAGAGAGCTGAGAATGGAATGTGTAATGCTGTGTAAAGTTTAAGACTGAGCAGATTAGGGAGAGAACTGCAGGATAACTAGGGGTGACGAGTATGGAAGCAAATCGTTACCATATTTCAAATGAAAAAGCATTTCCAGAAATGCTTTTTCATTTTAAGAATGTGGCTGCATTATTTGACCCATAAATAAAATTAGTAATCAATCATCCTATTTGCA